>CM066035.1:546318812-546481026 GCA_033557465.1 Ichthyophis bannanicus
TCTGGGGTTCCGGCCGCTTCATCCGGCACCAATACCCAAGCATCGGCAGCGTCGATACACGAGAGATTCTTGGCTATTGAATGCAGTCTGGCGGCTCATCTCATGGCCTTAATGCCCCGAAACTGCTTCAGACAATCCAACCGGTACCAGCACCGACTGCATCGACATCGGCAGGTATTCTACCAGGACTGAGTCATGCGTCTCTATCTGGCATCGACAAGTCGGTACCGGACCACTCCGATGCCGACTTCGATCAGTACCGGTACCGTGCCTTGCACGATCACCCGGATCGGAGATACTTCGAATCCTCGGATGAGTCTGAAGATTCTGAAAGCTCTGCCGATACCAGAGTACTTCTTCCTGAGGATTCCTCTTCTCCTCAGCATAGGATGTCTCCACCAGAGGATATGTGCTTTCAGGATTTTATCCAAGATGTGGCCCGAGGTCTTTCCATCACAGTGGCTCCTGAAAAAGAGCCTAGGGCAAAGGAAGTAGAAATCCTATAATACCCAAAAGCTCCCAAGGAGGCAGCTACCTTACCTATTCATGAGATCTTGCATGATCTTATATTAAGGATGTGGGAAACACCTCTGACCACATCTCCTCACTCTTGAAGACTCAACACCGTGTATCGAGTTCCTCCTTGTCCTGGGTTTCAGAAGACTCAATTATCACACCATTCCATGGTGGTGGAATCAGCCATGAGACGTATAAAGAGTGCAGAAAAGCATGCATCTAATCCTCCAGGACGTGAATGCAGGACTCTTGACGCCTTTGGACGTCGATCCTTCCAGGCTTCCATGCTTTCTGCTAGAATCAGTTCCTATATCTTGTATATGGGAATGTTCCTTAAAGAGGTCACAGGAGATTTAGAGCTTATGAGCCCTCTCCTTCCTGATGATAAAAGGCAAGATTATCTCGCTCTTGTCAAATATGCTCAGGATGTTTCCAAGTTTGTGAATCGTGTAGCCTTTGACTGCTTTGAATGCATAAGCAGAACCTTTGCCATTGCCATAGGTGCACGTAGTGTTGCCTGACTCCAGGCATCTGACTTGGAAATTTGGGTACAGGACAAACTAGGGAATATACCTTGCACAGGAGAGAATCTCTTTGGCAAGAATTGGCAGGAAAAAGCTAATGAGATAGATGCTGACAATATCGCTTTGGATAGATTGTCTAAATCTACAGTTGATCCTGTCAGGAAAAGATCCTCTAAGAAACCATTCTTCAGTAAGAAGTTGTTTTATCCCTCCTATACCCAGTAGGGGCATTGTTTAGGTCATTCTGCCCAAAAGGGACAGCAGCAACAACTTAGGCAAAGAAAGACAAAAGCAGCTAAGACTCAACCAGCTCAGCAGACTCGGCCTCCACAGGGGCTTTGACTCCTATCTATTGCCTTCCTGGCCCTGAACGGTCCAGAACCCTCCACCATCCCAGGAAGGTTATGTCATTTTGCCCCCAGATGGGGTCAGATAACAGCAGAAAATTGGACTCTGTCTATTGTAAGAGAGGGGTACAAGCTTCATTTCCTCAGCATTCCCCCTCCTACAATGGTAAGACAGTTCACTTCTCATACCTCTCTCAATGACCGGTTAGGTCAAGAGGTCACTGTGTTCCTTGCTCAAGGGGCAATAGAAGAGGTACCCATTCCCCAACGGGGTACAGGGTTTTACTCCCCCTATTTCCTTATTCCAAAGAAAACAGGAGGGGACAGACCCATTTTAGACCTCAGAGAATTGAACAAATTCCTGTTCAAAGAGAAGTTCAAAATGATTTCTCTAGGAACTCTGCTGCCATACCTTCAGAGTCAGGATTGCCTTTGTTCTCTAGATCTCAAGGATGCGTACACTCATGTTCTCATCCATCCAACTCATTGAAAGTTCCTTTGCTTTCTGTTTCAAGGGAAGCACTACCAATACAGGTTTCTTCCTTTTGCCCTGGCCTCTGCACCAAGGGTGTTCACAGAATGCATGGCTGTGGTGGCAGCATTTCTCCGCATCCTGGGAATATTCGTCTTCCCTTACTTAGACAACTGGCTCATTCGAGCCCCTTCAGAGCCAGAGGCCAGGGTTGCTCTCTCTCGCACAATGCGCATCCTTCAGTATTTGGGACGTCATAAACTTCCCAAAATCCAACCTTGCTCCCACTCAATCCCTAGAGTTTATAGGAGCCTTGCTGGATACCAGACAGACAAGGCCTTCCTCCCACAGCCCCGCTGCCTTCGCATTGTGCAGTTAGCTTCCCAAGCAGTGCTAAAACCTCACCTCACTGCTTGGGAAATGTTACAGTTGCTAGGTCACATGGCATCCACAGTGCATGTGGTTCCTTATGCTCGCCTCCCAATGAGGGCAGCCGAGTGGAATCAGGTGTCAGGTTGCCTGTCAGACAAAATAGCAAACTCAGATCACCTTATTTTGTCCCTCCAATGGTGGCAGTCACCCCAAAACCTTTTGGTGGGGGTCTCCTTTTCAGCAACCCCCACCCCAAGCCACTCTAACAGATGCTTCACAGGTGGGTTGGAGAGCCCACCTGCAAGGTCTCTCTACCCCAGGGTACCTGGACTCCACAGAAGGCCTATCTCCACATCAATCTCCTGGAACTCAGAGCAATCTTCCTTGCTCTTTGAGTATTCCACACCCAGCTCAGCTACAAGACAGTCCTAGTTCAAACGAACAATCAAGTAGCAATGTTCTATGTGAACAAGCAGAGCAGAACAGGCTCTCTGTTGCTCTGCATTGAAGCTTTGCGACTATGGGCCCTCACCAGAGAGCATCAGATTCATCTCCTTGCGGTGTATCTTCTAGGTATTCAAAACTCTTGGGCAGACAGACTCAGTCGAGTTCTGCTTCCACACGAATGGTCTTTCCATGCAGACCAGGTGGCCAAAATTTTTCAAATTTGGGGAACCCTGGACATAGACCTCTTTGCAAGTCCGCTGAATGCCAAACTTTCCCGATTCTGTTCCAGAATTCTGGCCAGGGTTGTCAGGCCGGGTATGCTTTCCTCCTCCATTGGGATTAGGACTTCCTCTATGCCTTTCCACCCATTCCCCTAATTCCCAAAACCCTGTTCAAGCTTCAGAGAGACAAAGGTCATATGATTCTCATAGCTCCACATTGGCTACGGCAAATGTGGTACCCTCTGCTCCTACATCTCTCTCAAGCTCTGCCTCTGGAGTTAGGGTCTGCTCCAGATCTCCTTTCTCAAGAGGATGGGATGCTGTGGCATCCCAATCCCCAGTCTCTGCATCTCAGGGCCTGGTTGCTGAAAGCCTAGAACTTCACAGTCTTAACCTTTCCCAGCAGGTAAAGGATATTCTTTATGCTTCCAGGAAGCCTTCCACAAGACGCTCTTATGCATTTAAATGGAAAAGGTTTACCATATGGTGCTCGCAGAAGGGTCTTAACCCTCTTGTGATACCGCTGGAATCATTACTGGAGTATCTCCTTCATTTACCAAATGCAGGGCTTAAGACCAATTCAGTAAGAGTCCATTTGAATGCTATTGCAGCTTCTTTCAAGCCTCTAAATGGGCAACCTATTTCCTCTCATATCGAGACTTATGAGAGGCCTTCTTTTAACTTAGCCTCCCATTAAGCCACCACCGGTGGCATGGGACTTAAATCTGGTTCTTGGGCAGCTCATGAAACCTCCTTTTGAAGCATTAGCCACTACCTCTTTGAAATTCTTTTCCTGGAAGGTCATCTTTCTTATGGCAATCACATCAGCACGTCGCATCAGTGAATTGCAAGCGTTGGTGGCTGATCCTCCTTATACAAGGTTCCATCATGATATGGTAGTCCTTAGGACTCAGCTACACTTTATGCCGAAGGTGGTGTCACCTTTTCATTTAAACCAAGCGGTTTACCTTCCTGTATTCTTTCCAAGGCCTCACGCCTCAAATGCAGAGAGGAATCTTCATACTTTGGACTGTAAAAGAGCTATGGCATTCCTCATCGTCTCTCCGGGCCAGTCCAGGTACAGTTGGGGTAGCCAATCCCTTCTAGCAGCTGAGGACTGAATGCTGAAAAGTTTTGCTGACAGATGCAATAGCTCCCTCTGGTGTCAGAAAGTCAGTCTTCAGTCCTCAGCAGCTAGAGTGGACGTATCTCTGGCAGGCTCCCAGGAAAGACGAAGTGGATCAGTCAGTGGAGTTAGTTTAAAACAAAAAAAAACAAAAAGGAAGGGGACATTGGAGAATTTAAAAGCAAAAGGCAGCTTGACTCCTTGAAGTTTGAGTGAAGGAACCTTGCTCCCTGGCCCTAGCAGGGCATCATAGCAAGTGGTTTCCTTGTTTTCCCCCAAGGGGGGGGGGGAATCAGGGACACGATTGCTTCAGCGATCCTTCTTTCAATTTGATTTTTTTATTTTTGGTACATTCGGGGGCAGAGCCTGCTTCCGAGGATCCGCTGAAGCTAATCGGGGTTTGACTGGAGCTGGGGGCCTCAGTATCCTCTTCCCGCGATGGTTCCCCGCGTCTCTCCTTTCGCTAGCAGCGGAACTCTAGAGACTGTGCCTGTCTGCTTCTAACGGAGGTGAGCTGCAATTTCTTTTTCTGTCTGGATTTGGGGCTTAGGGCTCGTCGTTAGAGAGAGCGTTCCCTGGTCCGGTGCTTGTTTCTGTTTTCGGCGGGAATTGGCGGGCGGCCATTTTCTGAGCGCCGGGGTTTTTTTCTGCTTCTCTGATCCCGGAACGGTTCAGCGGGCCGGGGGCGTCGGTTTGTTTTTTGCTTTGTTGCTTAGTGGCGTTAGTATGTTCCACCGATGGAGACTTCAATATCGGGGGATTTGGCGGGTGAAAAACTGCAGGGGAAGAAACTGTCCACTACAATGGCAGCTCCTCTTCCTTCAGATGCCGCACCTGTTCCCTCACTTTTGCAGCGCTCAGGGAAACGCAAATCTAAATCTCACAAGGAGATTTCAGGGGCAGACAACAGCAAACCTTTGTCCTCCGGTTCTCAGGAGGCCCTAGCCTTTTTCCAGCCTGAATTTATTCTGGCTTTACATAAAGCCTATTTGCTAATATTGTCTCCTCCGGTGGATACATCTGCAGACGATCAAGACCTTTCTATTCAGACGGAGTCTAAACTGAACGACCCTGGTGAGGGCCCCTCGACTCAGTTACCCGGAGGGGGGGGGGGGTGTCTGTCTCCCGATGGCCGGAATCCTCAATCCCTTGACTCTCTGCTACATGAGGAGGGGGAAATCTCCTCAGAGGGGGGGTCTGGACTCTTGGCCTCAGGAGTTAGAGGACGGGGAACTGGGGCCGGGAGAGGATCCTAATGTATTTAGAGTATTTCGGAAGGAAGAGCTCGGTGCGCTGATCGTTCAATCGCTCGCTGTGCTAAATATTGTGCCTCCTTCTTTGCAACAGGAGCCTCTGGAGGATCCCTTATTACAAGGTTTTAAGGCAGAACAGCGCTGCTTCCCTATGCACAGAGTAATTAAGCAAATGATTGAGTCTGAGTGGGAGTGCCCGGAGGCTAGCTTACGGGGGGGGGGGGGGGGCGCGTTCCATCGCCCGCCTTTACCCGGTCCCTCAAGAGGAGAGGGAATTGTTGAGGATGCCTAAGGTCGACGCTCTTGTGTCTGCAGTTACCAAGAAGACCACAATTCCGGTAGAAGGAGGTGCTGCCCTGAAGGATGTTCAGGATCGGAAGTTGGAGGCGTTTCTAAAGCAGGCTTTTGATGCTAATGCCTTATCCTTACAAGCGTCGGTTTGTGGAGCGTTTGTGTCCCGGGCCGCTATTCGCTGGATTCAGGGAGAGCAGGCCGCCTTGAAGCAGGAGGATTCTTCTCCGGAAGGCGCTAAGCTTGAATCGGCAGCGGCGTATCTAGCGGATGCTTTTTATGATTTGATCAGGATTTCGGCAAAGGCCATGGCTTCTGTCATAGCGGCTCGGCGATTTCTTTGGTTGCGCAATTGGGCGGCGGATACTTCCTCTAAATCCCGTCTAAGTAAACTTCCGTATAAAGGCAAGCTACTGTTTGGGGAAGCTTTGGAGAAGATTGTGAAAGATTTAGGCGACTCAAAAGGCGGTCGTCTTCCAGAGGATAGGCCTAGAGGGGCTAAAACAAATCCTATGCAGAGGGGGCACAATAGAGAGATTCGTAGATTTCGTGGTTCTAGATTTGTGCCTTACCAAAGGGGTCGATTTCCTTCCAGGGGTCAGTCCTTTCGAAGAGCCCGGGGGTTTGGCAGAGGATTCTTCAGTTCTCAGCAAACGCCTTCTAAGAAACCGCAATGAATGGAGGCTGGTCCAGGCGGAGATTCCGGTAGGAGGACGTTTGCAGGAATTTCTCTCTGCTTGGACCGCCATAACCTCAGATCTCTGGGTCCTGGAGATCATCCGTGACGGCTATGCTCTAGAGTTCGCTGCGCCGGTGGCGGATGCCTTTGTGTTCTCTCCCTGCGGTACTCGGGCAAAGAGCCGAGCGGTCGCGGACACCCTGCAGCGCTTGTTGAATCTGCCGGCGGTGGTTCCCGTTCCTCCCGACCAGTGCGGTGCAGGTCGATACTCGATTTACTTTGTAGTGCCCAAGAAGGAGGGATCATTTCGTCCGATCCTCGATCTCAAACACGTCAACCGGTGCTTGCGGGTGCCACATTTTCGCATGGAGACCCTACGTTCCGTTATTCGAGTGGTGAGGCCGGGAGAGTGGCTCTCTTCCATAGATCTTACGGAGGCCTACCTCCACATTCCCATTTGGCTGGAGCATCAGCGCTTTCTGCGGTTTGCAGTCCCCATGGGACATTTTCAATTTCGGGCATTACCATTTGGTCTCGCAACGGCTCCCCGCACCTTCACCAAGGTTATGGTAGTGGTAGCGGCAGCTCTTCTCATAGAGGGCATTCAAGTCCATCCATATCTGGATGGTTGGCTAATTCGTGCGGGTTCTCGGGAGGAATCAGTCGCGGCGACGGCTCGAGTGGTACAGTTCCTGGAACACCTTGGTTGGGTAATCAACCGAGCAAAGAGTCACTTACTTCCGGCGCAATGGTTAGTTTACCTCGGAGCCGTCTTCGACACAAAGGAAGGTTTGGTTCTTCTGCCGCTGGAAAGGGGGCAGAAGCTGATAGTTCAAGTGGATGCTTTCCTGCAGCTCAGAGCGCCATCGGCGTGGCGGTATCTGCAACTGTTGGGGTCGATGGCTGCCGCCTTGGATCTCGTACTGTGGGCCAGTGCGCACATGCGTCCTCTGCAGCACGCCTTGCTCTCCAGATGGTCTCCGCAACTTCATCCACTCTCTCAAAGCCTTCCCTGTGTGGAGGAAGTCCGACTCAGTCTTCAATGGTGGCGGCTTCCGGCTCATCTTTATGCTGGAGTGCCGCTGCAGGATCCGGAGTGGATTTTAGTCACGACAGATGCCAGTCTGTCCGGTTGGGGGGCGCATTGTCTGTCCCAGGTAGCGTAGGGAGCATGGTCGATTACAGAGCAGATGGTCTATCAATCGTCTGGAGCTGAGAGCAGTTCGTTTGGCTCTTCTTCATGTTTCTGATCTGATCGCATGATGGGCAGTTCGAGTGTTTTCAGACAATCTGGTCATGGTGTCCTACATCAACAAACAGGGCGGCACCGGCAGTGCTCCGTTGCTTCGCGAGAGCGGGGTCCTTCTACAGTGGGCGGAATTACATCTGTCGGCCATTTCGGCGGCTCATGTAGCTGGAAAGGACAATGTTCAAGCCGATTTTCTCAGTCGACATCGCCTGGATCCCGGGGAGTGGGAGCTGAATGCGGCCATCTTCCATGACATCTCTCTTCGCTGGGGTCAGCCGGTGATTGACCTCATGGCAACTCTATCCAATGCCAAAGCTTTTCGTTTTTACAGCAGACGCAGGGAACACATGTCGGAGGGCCTGAACAGGTTGGTTCAGTCCTGGCCAGAAGACCAGCTTCTGTATGTGTTTCCTCCTTGGCCGTTGATAGGTCGCGTCATTCGAAAAATCTCTCATTACAGGGGCAGGGTGATTCTCATTGCTCCAGATTGGCCCAGGCGTCCTTGGTATGCGGATCTAGTGAGGATGCTAGTAGCTCCTCCTTGGCGGTTACCCCCTCGAATCAATCTCTTGAGTCAGGGTCCGATCCTCATGCCTCAGGTGGATCGATTCTTGCTTACGGCTTGGCTCTTGAGCGGGAACGTTTGCGGCGTAGGGGGTACTCGGAGTCGGTGATCTCTATGATGTTAAAGTCCAGGCGACATTCAACGACCTTATCGTACATACGGGTATGGCACATTTTTGAAGCGTGGGCTAAAGAACGGAAAATCTCCCCCCGCTCCACCGGCTTACCGGACCTCTTAGCGTTTCTTCAAGGGGGTCTAGACAAGGGATTGGCTCTTAACACTCTCAAAGTACACTTGGCAGCCTTGGCGTGCTTCCGGGGACGAGTGCACGGCTGGTCTCTTGCGTCGCATCCGGATGTGCAGCGCTTCCTCCAAGCGGCTAAAAATATTCATCCGCCTCGTCGGCTGGTTGTTCCTCCTTGGGATTTGAACTTGGTGCTTGAAGCCCTAACAGGTCCGCCTTTTGAGTCGGAGCTGTCCAGTTGTCTATGGGAGTTTACTTGGAAAACGGCCTTCCTAGTGGCTCTGTGCTCGGCTAGGAGGGTTTCGGATTTGCAGGCGCTTTCCTGTAAAGAGCCGTATCTGCGTTTTTCAAAGGAAAAAGTCGTTCTACGGCCCGTTCCCTCTTTTCTGCCGAAAGTGGTGTCCAGTTTCCATCTAAATCAGACCGTTTCGCTTCCTACTTTTCAGTCCCACGGCGATAAGCTGGATCGGACGCTTTGAAAGTTGGATTTGGGGCGCGCTCTTCGGAAGTACCTTCGACTTACAAAACCGTTTCGAACATCTGATCGGTTGTTTGTGGGGGTCCGCGCAAAGGTCTGGCGGCGACCAAGGCTTCTATCGCCCGATGGGTAAAACAAGCGATAGCTAGGGCTTTTGAGGCGAAGGGCAGGTCGCCTCCGCGAGAGCTTAAGGCACATTCGACTAGAGCACAAGCAACCTCTTAGGCGGAGATGACTTTGACTCCGCCAGCGGATATCTGTCGAGCGGCGGCCTGGTCCTCGCTGCATACTTTCACGAAGCACTATCGGTTGGATGTGCAGGCCCGGGAGGATGCTACGGTAGGGGCTTCGGCCATTTTGGCGGGGCTCGCAGGACCCTCCCCAGTTTAGGTACTGCTTTGGTACTGCCCAACTGTACCTGGACTGGCCCGGAGAGACGATGAGGAAGAAGAAATTAGACCTTACCTGCTAATTGTCTTTCCTTGAGTTCTCTCCGGGCCAGTCCAGGTCCCACCTCAGTGTTCTGCGAGCTGTGGTTCGCGAGGAGTTCCTTAGTGCGTTCGGTTTTTCCGTACAGTTTTTGGCACATGTCGACGCTGATGAAGCCTGGTCGTACTTGGAAGAGGATATTGAAGAGTTCACGCTCCCGGAGGGAGGGACTCTTCATACTTTAGGGCTCCGGAGCTGCCCTGTTACAGTTGGTAGGGGGGTGCGCTTCGGATCTACGTCATTCTGAGTTGCCAGTTGTTTTTTGGTTCCAGTTTTAGAAGTTTAGGTTTTATTCTCTTAATTAGAAACAAGTGGATTCTGTTCGTACTGTTTTGACAATAGTTAACTGACTTTCTGACACTAGAGTGAGCTATTGCATCTGTCAGCAAAACTTTTCAGCATTCAGTCCTCAGCTGCTAGAAGGGATTGGCTACCCCAACTGTACCTGGACTGGCCCGGAGAGAACTCAAGGAAAGACAATTAGCAGGTAAGGTCTAATTTCTTCTTTTACTTGCAAAGGACACAGCAACATAGAAAGTCCTCTCAACTTTTTGTTGCTTTTGATCCTAGTCATTTGGGACTTCCAGTCTCCAAAAGAACACTGTCCAGCTGGATTGCACAGTGTATATCTTTTGCCTATGAGAGTAAAAACCTTCCTCTTGAAGGCCATGTCATAGCTCAGAATGTGAGAGCCATGGCAGCCTCTATGGCTCATCTTCACTCTGTGTCTATCGACGACATCTGTCGAGCAGCTACTTGGGCTTCGGTTCATACCTTCACAACCCATTACTGCTTGGACAAGGACTCCCGCTGGGATGCCTTGTTTGGTTAGGCTGTTCTTCAACACCTGTTCAGTACTTAATCAACTCCTACCCACCATCCCTGGTAGGATGCCAGAGATCCATGGGGGGAAGTGGAGCCCTTTCACAAGGGCACACAACTTCTGGGGCCTTCTCCCTGACATCTGCAGCTATGGAGTCCCCATACGTGAAGACTACATTCCTGCTTGTTCCTGGAGATAGCATAGTTACTCACCTGTAACAGGTGATCTCCGGGAACAGCAGGAATTTAGTCTTCACAATCCACCCACCTCCACTAGGAGTTGTATCTCCCTATCTCTCTCTTTTTCTCTTTCCCTCTCTCTTTTGTCTCAGCTTTAAACTCAGCTGGAGAGGGACAGTTGGGAAAGGCGGGAAGGCAGCACGCAGGTGCTGTGGGATGCTCCCAAAAGCTTTCCTATTGGACGCTGGGGAGCGTTCCCGCACAGGCTCCGTCGGTACCAACTATACCCATATGTGAAGACTAAATTCCTGCTGTTCCCAGAGATCATCTGTTAAAGGTGAGTAGCTATGCTATCCATTCTTGGTGCTTGCATTTTCTCTTTAACAAGAGAGTGGTGGAAATAGTAGTGAGCAATCAAATATTTCATTTGATTGCCTTTCTCCATCTGTTTTTGTTGATTCTTAAGGCTTGGCTGTCTCAAACATAACCAGACCAACCATTGTTTTGGTGACTTCATTTTTGTTAATGTTAACCAACATCAGCATCACACGAGCTGTGAATTATCACCAGACTGACAGAGTAAAACTCAAACAGAACATTTCCCATTCCCCTCTCCTCCCTCATGGCTCTTACGAGAGCCACATGTTATAAAAGTTGGAATGATTTAGGTTTAAAACTCTCATCTTTTAATGTGGCCCTTCCCTATTTTCAAGCTCTTATATTCAACTCTACTGTTTGTAGATTATGGGACCTCAAATTATTTTCACAGCAATTTATGTAGGCAAAAAGGCATTTTACCCGTATTAACTGTCTGAAAAGTGCATATATAAATATGCTCAATGTTCCATAGCTTGCATATTTTTGTCTGCATTTAGAAGATACATGTTTAGGTCAAGAAGGAAAATAACACTCGTCGATTGCAGATTGAAATTTGCATGTGGTGGTGTCCATGAAAACCCCCCCACAAAAAATAGATGTATCTGTCCATGAATACGTCATACCTGTAACAAGTTTCAAAGCAAAAAGTATATTTGTGCTTTATCTTGCAATGTTACAAGAAGATGATTGGTCTTTACGGAGTCTTACAATTTAAGTTAGAATACAATTACTCCACTCTTAACTATTGGCTATGTATAGAGGAACCAGTAGTGTCTATATGTGTATAACTTTCTATCTTTCCCGTATGTAGTCTCAGATCAAGGCCGCTTTCTTGTGCACCATATGGTAATCACTTTAGCCGCTCTTAATGACATCAATGACTACCGGGTTTTCCCATTTGTCTTTTTTTGTTATTTTTCATACTTTTGCACCTATGTTCTCTCTTTTATAATTCTAATAAATAACTGTGCTTTAAAATCCTATAGAGGACAGTTCAGATGAAGAACAAACTTAGCTTTTTTCTTTTTATATGCTAGTTCATCTGGGTTTCAATTTGTCCCGAACAATTCTCCTCACGCCTCACACTCTTGACGTCCTCGCGTTACACTCCACGAAAGGAGTCTGTTGTGGAGAATCTAAAAACAAACAAACAAAAGTATAAAAGAGCGTAATAATCAACAGTCCGCATGCGCGGCGTTTTTCGGACAGACGGAAATCAGAGCACACTTCAGAAATACGTGGGCAGCAGCTATTAGTGAGTACTAAGAGCAGTTGATAGGAGAACAGAATGTATATATGAATATATGAGAAGGTTCACGGTGGGCTAGATGGTTTAATGTAGATGGTGATATTTGTTTTTAGATTCTCCACAACAGACTCCTTTCGTGGAGTGTAACGCGAGGACGTCAAGAGTGTGAGGCGTGAGGAGAATTGTTCGGGACAAATTGAAACCCAGATGAACTAGCATATAAAAAGAAAAAAGCTAAGTTTGTTCTTCATCTGAACTGTCCTCTATAGGATTTTAAAGCACAGTTATTTATTAGAATTATAAAAGAGAGAACATAGGTGCAAAAGTATGAAAAATAACAAAAAAAGACAAATGGGAAAACCCGGTAGTCATTGATGTCATTAAGAGCGGCTAAAGTGATTACCATATGGTGCACAAGAAAGCGGCCTTGATCTGAGACTACATACGGGAAAGATAGAAAGTTATACACATATAGACACTACTGGTTCCTCTATACATAGCCAATAGTTAAGAGTGGAGTAATTGTATTCTAACTTAACTTATCTTGCAATGTGTCAAATCTATTCTGACTAGAACATTTTCTGCATAGGATCTCGCACCACTTTGTAATGTCCTCTGAAGGGATTACAGGTTTCTCCATGATTTAAATTATCAAATGATTTCATTCTCATTGTTCCTGAAAAGAGTAAGAGGGCAGTTCATTAGTATAACAATTTAGTGTTATGATTAGTGGAGGAGGAGTAACTTAGTGGTTAGAGCAGTGACTTAGGCATGAGGGAAGCCAGGGTTCAAATCCCACTGACCCTCTTTTTGTGGCCTCTGAAGTCACTTATCCCTCCACTGCCTCAGGTACAAATTTTAGATTGTAATCCTGGGGACAGGGAGATAAATTCAGTTAATGTACATTACTCAACTTGAGTTATTATTGAAAAGATGTGTTAAATACAAATAAATAAAATTCTTCTTCGTCCTACTAGACCAGTCCAGATGAATAGGTTATGCTCCCCAGCCAGAAGGTGGAGGCAGACTTGAGCAACTTTCAGTGATGTCATCCCATGGTACAGGCCTTGACAAATTTTGTGTGTATTTAGGAGGCAGCATAAAATCTTAGGAGCCAGTACTTGTAACCTCTTCTGCCCCCCCACCCCACCCTTCCCCGATTTTCTTGTGTTGGTCTCTTGTTCTCAAATCTCATGAGAATAGCATCAGAGTCCGTACACCGTGCATCATCTTTAGATAACAGCAGCTATAACTTCAAATAGCAAGTATCTGTGTGGTGGGTGTGTGGTGCAACAGTAGTATGCCAGTCTGTGCGTGGGATGTGGTGGTGGGTGCCTTTGTGTGGGTAGAGTGCAGGGCTGCGGTGCATGTGTGTGTGGTGTGTAGGTGAGGTTCCTGTGTGTGCATATGTATGTAGTATGGAGCTGGGGTACATGTTTGTCCTACAAGCTGGGTTGCTTGTGTGTGGGTAGTGTGGGAGCTTGTGTGTGTATGGGGGGGGAGGAGGGAGGGGAATGCACATTTAGGTAAATCATCACTGTGCCCTTTTGTCCCCATGCATTCATCCCTTTAATCTTGCACTCTTCTTTCCCCCTCCAAACCTTCCCCACTCTCCCCTTCCAGAATCTCTTCCTCTTTCCCCTAGCACTTCTATCCCTTGCCCTCTATTCCTCCATCCTCTTTCTTTTTTTTTTTTTTTTTAAGTTCCTGACCCTTTAAGATTTTGTAGTTTGTTTCCCCCACCCTCTCATTTAACTTTTTTTTTTTTAAAATTGCAGGCCCCGACCAGCTCTCCTCTAATACCTGCAGGAGATGGGATTCCTGCTGGTAGCCTGCTGCCTTCCAGGGAGTGATCCTGTCCCTCCCCTCCTGTTCGCCCTGCAGTGATCCAATCTCCCATGGCAGAAGAGAAGGAAAAGGCTGCAATCACAACCTAGATGCAATCTCTCTATCCATGGGGATCCCATCTTCCGCAGACAGACAGCTTTTTACCTGTTCTACGAAAGTGGCCTTTCCTTTCTCGTCTGCTTGTGGGAGATGAGATCCCCAGCTGGCAGCCAGATCCAGTCTGTGCTGCAATTCTGGCTTCTGGGATCTTCTATGCAGCAGCATGGTATTCTGATCCCCAGATGCAATGTCTGATTTATATTTTTTTAGTCACAATGGCGACCTGGTGCCTGGAATTTGTTGAGCCCTGCCATTGTATATTCTCTGGTATGGCACTGAGAGAAGCCAGTATTGTCGACCTGCACTAGGTGGCAAGGAATGTGGATTGGAAGAGCAGTGAAGATAGGCCTAACTTTGCTTGTCCACACTAAAGTACATAAGTCTTGGTTTGAATCATGAAGGGTCCAATGGCTCGGAGTGCCTGTACGCCCATGTCTCCTGGTGCAGACAGCTGCCCCATGTCCATGCTATTTCCTATGGGTTACTAGCGCTGGTGAGCAAGAGAGCCCTATGGGTCCCATAAGAGGGATCAGTAAGTTGGGCCCAGGCCCCTTTCCCTCTTGCTTTACTTACCTGCATTGGTAGTCTTTCTGGTGTGTTTTTTATTTATTTATTTTTTTAATTTAATTTTTCTCTGAGGGGGGTGTTTACTAAACGGCAGTAGCGGTCTCCATGCTATATCGGAGCCATGGCAGCATTGATTTCAATGGGGCTGCGGCTCCAATATCGCACGGAGTCCGCTACTGCCATTTAGTAAAACCCCCCCTAAGTCTCTATTTTTCCCATTGAATTCAGTGGGAGGTGATTGGCTCTCTGTTGCTGTGATTAAAGCAGCTGCAAATTGGGAGATGGGGGAGGAGGTAGTCATCTTCTGCAGTTGGGCGTCCCTAGGTTGGTGTGGCTGTTTGGGAGTCAGCTTGATAGATCTCTTTATTCCCTTTGCAGGACTCCCATTTACCATGTCTCTGTCTACTTTTTCTTGGCCCGATTTTTTTTTTTATTATATTTATTTTTTGCCACCATAGTTTTCAATGTCCTGATGCAGCTTTCAGCCCCTAGCAATTTTTTACCATGACTGCACTTTTTTGCCCCCATTTGGGTTGCGATGGCCAGAGCACCTTTTGACCAGAATCCTGAGACCTCCACAGGGGGTCAGGGCCTGATGCTGTGCCTATGGCCCCTGTGGCTCCTTCATTTTTTTTCATTGCTGCTGGTGTGCTCTGCAGCCACTTCAGTAGACTACATGGGCACAATGAGAATGGATAATGGTGCGGTGGCACTAGCTACATGCCCCAGGGCCCTGCTTTTGGGCCAGCTTGCCTTACAGCTGCTGAAACAGCCCTTGGGCTCTATTCAATTGGCTAGCTGTTTAACAGCCCCATGCAAGGGAGTTTTGGGCCAGAGTGTGTGCTCTGGGGACTCTGGGCCCCTGAGCACTCTTCACATGGGCAGCTAGAAAAGTCATAACTCCTGATTTGTCTTTCTGCTCCTCTTTCTCTGCAAGCCTAGCTCTTCCCCTGTCTGGGTTGTCTGAAGGACTTGAGTTATGTTCCAGTCACCAGAAGGTACATTTGAGGATAGCAGAGTGGTGGTTTCTCTCCAAGGGCTGATTGGAATCCCAGAAAGATCAATCTTTTTTTTTTGTTTTTGTTTTTTTGCTGTGTCCAGTTTAGGCATTATAGAACCTTATGGTGGTTCCATAGGATTCAGAATTGGTTTGCGGGTGAGAGTAACAGTCTGGTTTATTTTGTTCCTGGTAACCCCACAGCTCTGCTAAGTTTCTGCCTTCTCCAGGTCCCTAGCGATAATGCATGGGCTTTTAGGGGGAAAAAAACTGAGCCTCTGGGGACTTCAAGTCCCAACTTGGCTGCTCCCTTAGCCCATACAGAGCTTTTTCAGTCCATTCCCCCCCCCCCCCCCCCCAGTAGAAGTCCAGTTCCTGGCTGTGGCACAGTACTTTATTGTAAAGCTGAACTTGGCAAAGTTTCGGCAAAGTTAGCCTTCATCAGAGGTTCTAAAAATATAATACCACACATAAATAAAAAGAATACCTAAGTATAAATACAAATGAAACAAACCATAAAATCAAACTATTTAAAAGGAAACATACAACATACTAGACTTCTGTGAGCAATTGGAATACTTACAATGAAGATATCAATGATAATTTCAAACACTCTAAATATACAAACCAAAAGATTAAAAACCATAAAAATAAATATATAAAAAAAGGGAGGGGGAAAGGTGAAGGGAGAGAAAGGGGGAGGGGAAAGGAAATAAAGGAATAAGAACAAGAAACCATAAAAGCACTAAAATGTGCTTACAACTATGCGGAGCATAATTCATACCAAAAGAAAAGTAGCAGTAAGTACTGTGCTGTTATATAAAGAAATATGGACAAAATGAAGCAACTATTTCCCAACAATGATTACACAGCATAGTTGTGTACTAATCATTTGTATAGCACTACAAGGTGTATGCAGCACTATACCTATAGATGTAAGAGACAGTCCATGCTTATCAGAGCTTACAGTCCAATCAAGATGAAAAACATCACAAAACTAGGGACTAGAATATGGCAAGATACACATAACTAGTGGACAAGAGAATGGGGAGCATCAGGATCCAAAAACAGCCTCAAAGAGGTGGGTCTTCAGCCTGTACTTGAAAAGGGCCAGAGAAGAAGGCCCAACACATGGACTCAAATAGTTTTTTCCAGGTATATGGAGCAGCAAGGTGGAATGGATGAAGTCTGGAGTTGGCAGTGGCAGAGAAGGGCACAGATGAAAAAGAATATGCCAATGGAGTGGAGTTCCCGAGGGGGAGTGTAGAGTGAGTTAAGAGACAAAAGGTGTAAGGAGCTGTAGAATGAATGCACTGGTTAGGTAAGTAGGAGAAGTTGGAACTGGATGCAGAAACCGGTAGGGAGCCAGTGAAGTGACTTGAGAAGAGGGGCTACAATGAGCATAGTGACACTGGTGGAAGATAAGCCATGCAGCTGAATTTTGAACAGATTGAAGGGGAGAAGGATTAAACGTATTGGATATAGTTTTATTAGTATAAGTTTTCGCCAGCATCCCTTAGTAAGTAAAGAACTTAAATATCTAAACACAACCTTAAAACGAAGAAACAGACAGCAGTCCAGCAGTGAGATGGGGGCTTTCCAGTTTTTTGCACTGAGTCTCACATGTATGATTTTCTCCCAGTTGGTGAGGGGTCGTACGTGTGCACAAGGTGCAAGGAGCTCTTTGCTCTCAGGAAACGAGTCCAATCTCTGGAGGCAAGAGTAGCAGACTTGGAAGACATAAGGAAGACAGAGAGGTACATAGACGAGACCTACAAGGATTTAGTCCTAAAGTCCCACCTCTAGCCTGGCAGCAGCCCTGTTGCCATGGAGGAGAGAGGTCATGTGACAGGAGAGCATCACCCTGGTGTGGCAGGAAGTGATCCTATAGCTAGGACCTGTCCTCCAGGTGATGTAAAACCCTTTCACACCGAGGAAGATCCTCCAGGGCCATGTGTCCATGAGGGAAGGGTTAGGACAGCCGTTATAGTTGGTGATTCGGGCATGTAGATAGGTGGGTGGCTGGTGGACGTGAGGATCGCTTGGTAACATGCCTGACTGGTACGAAGGTAGCGGACCTCACGTGTCACCTAGACAAGGTCTTAGATAGTTCTGGGGAGGAGTCTGTTGTATTGGTACATGTCGGTACCAATGACATAGGAAAATGTGGTAGGGAGGTTCAGGGGCTAAATTTAGGCTTTTAGGTAGGAAGTTGAAATCCAGAACTTCCAGGGTAGTGTTCTCCGAATCCACGTGCAGGATCCAAAAGGCAGGCAGAGCTCCGGAGTCTCAATGCGTGGATGAGACAATGGTGCAAGGATGATGGTTTTGGATTTGTTAGGAACTGCGGAACATTCTGGGGAAAGGATAGGCTGCACCATAACTGGAATGGAACCATGCTGCTGGCATTAACCTTTAAAAAGGAGATAGAGGAGCTTTTAAACTAGATAATAGGGGAAAGCCAACAGTTGCCCAGGAGCACATGGTTTGGAACAATGTATCCTTGAAGGATACTGTCAAAAAAAATGAAGTTAGGGCACATCAGCAGAGAGGTTCCAGTAAAGACAAAGGTAGCCCAAATACCCTTCAGTATAGAGCAGACAGAGCTTAAAGATTCCATATTACCCCTGCCTACCGATAACCAGATTAATATGAATAAAATACAGTCTCTAAAATACTTGTATGCAAATGCTAGAAGTCTAAAAAATAAGATGAGAGAATTAGAATATATAGCACTAAATGAGATGTTTTATATGATTGGTATCTCAGAGACATGGTGGAAGGAGGACAACCAGTGGAATACTGTGATACCTGGGTACAAACTATATAATAATGATAGAGCTGATCAAATTGGTAGAGGGGTTGTGCTCTGTTAGAAAAGGCATTGAGTCACAAAGGATTACAGTTTTGCAGAAAACAAAATTCACTGTAGAATCTCTGTGGATTGAAATTCCATTTAAAAAAGGGGAAGGCAATGGCATTGGTGCACTATCGACTGTCTAGCCAGAATGAACAAATGGATGATGAAATGCTCAAAGAAATAAGGGAAGCTAACAAAGTTACTGAACGGTGGTTGTAATGGGTGATTTCAATTACCTCGGTATTGACTGGGTCAGTGTCACGGCAGGACATGCTAGGGAGATAAAGTTTCTAGATGAAATAAATGACTGCTTCTTGGAGGAGCTGGTTCATGAACCGACCAGAGGGGAAGCCATTTTGGACTTAGTCCTTAGTGGAACACCAGATCTGGTGCAAGAGATAAGGGTGTTAGGGCCACTTGGCAATAGCGATCATAGCATGATCGCGTTTGATTTAATTAGTGGAGGAGGAATGGTAAGGAAAGCCACAGTACTACCTTTTAACTTTCGAAATTGAGGCTAAGATAAAACGAGGAAAATAGTTAAGAAAAAACTAAAAGGAGCAGTTGCAAAGGTTAAAGACTTACATCAAGCTTGGGTGTTGTTTGAAAATACTATTTTGGAAGCCCAGACCATCTGTATTCCACGCTTTAAGAAAAGTGGAAGGAAGTCCAAAAAACTGCCAGCATGTTTTAAAGGTGAGGTCAGAGAGGCGGCTGTTGGACAGATGGGGAGGGCATTACTTGGGTTCATAGCAATTGGACATACTTTCCACTGTTTGGACCTTGTCAAATTGCTGAGGTGGGCAGAAGGATATTGTTGGCAGAGGTCAAATCCTCTATTGTCTGGTAGCCAATGGGGGGCCATTGGGAGCAGTGTGTATTCTCCCTAGTAAGTGCTCTCGGTCACGGATCATTGATCACTACACAGTAGGGAAACAGGAATTCTGGAGAGTAGTAGTAAATGCATCATATTTATTCAGACCTGACTCGCCTGCATGAGAAGTCAAAAGTGAACCTTTCAGTCCACAAGCAAAACTTAGGAAACTAAATATTTTAGAATACACAACAAGTTTGCATAAATGGTTGCAAATGTGTCTCACTCTACAAAGCACAAGCCTTTTAGGTGAAGGCCCCTCTGGTGTCCCCAGAGTGCATTGTTAAGGCTCCCTGGCCTACATAAGAACATAAAATATGCCATGTTGGACGACTTCTGCCCGACATACTGCACAAGTACACACTTCTTCTGCCCGACATACTGCACAAGTACACACTTCCATTAAGAAAACAGCAAAACTTTAAGTACCACCCCTCTGAAATGGAATTCACCGCAGTAAGAACCCTACTCCTATCCTTTCAAGATTCCAGCAAAAAAACCCAGAATATTTTTAATGCCATTGGAACCAAAGCTACCAGCCAACCAAATATTATACACCCTCCTAATATGGATCCTACTCTTACCACCTTTCAACAGCCACTTCATAAATATACCCACAACAGACCTACAACCTCCTCTACTACACATAGCATGTCACCCTCACTTATGGCTAAACACACACAAACACACTCAGACGTACCCCCAGATTAATAAGGATTCAAACCAATACTCGCACTGCTGCATACCACACCCTACACACTCCTAGCACTCTTATTATCTTTGGACTAATCAATGCAAGGTCCATCACGGGCCATATGCAATAAGACAAATACCATCACGGGCCATATGCAATATCATCAAACGGACATTCTCTGCATCACAAAATCCTGGCTAAAAAGCACAGACAAGGTCATCCTATCTCAAATCACTCCATAGTCTCATACCGCCTTCAACTGCCACTGCGCCCATAAGTGAGTTGGCAGGGTCCTAATCCTCGTACGTACGTATCTCAGTTTCAAAATATCCAGATCTATAAGCCTCAAACAATGCGACTTACTTACAACAGAAAACAGACATCTAGCCATTTGTCTTATCTACAGATGAGACATCCAGCATAATCGAAGTTGTATGTTCTGCCAACTCCCCCCATAAGCCATTTATACTACTAGGCGACCTAAATCTAAACTCTGCTTCTTGCAGAGCAGCAGCAGCTTTCTTCAAGGCAATGGAATCCCTCCATTTCTACCAAATCCTTAAAGGCCACTCTCATCGTTTAGGTTCTACTCTAGACCTCATCTTTGTCCCAAAGAACCTTCATACACAGGACAATTTAATGACCCCTCTTGCCATTCCAATATCTTGGTCCGACTTCCATACCATACACTTCAAAATTCTTCTACCCCAACAAGGAAAAGCACAAGGAAAACCCCCACCCTGTAAGATAATTTAAAGGATTTAACAAAGAGCAATTCCTCAACGATACTCTCTCCAGCCTCCCACAGAACTTCGCAGATCTAGATGAGGCAATCAAATCCTGGAATACCACCATTAATGTGGCAACAAAACCTACAATCACCCAATCACTGGAAACAGAAGAAAGATCAAAATCAGCCCCGTGGTACAAACAATAAGAGAAAGGAAATGAAAACTTTGCCAACTAGAATGAAAATGGAGATATGACCATTCTGAAGCCACTTTACTTCAATACCTGACAATGCAGAGTGAATAAAACATAAGAACATAACATAAGATATGCCATACTGGGTCAGACCAAGGTCCATCAAGCCCAGTATCTTGTTTCCAACAGTGGACAATCTAGGTCATACGTACCTAGCAGTTTCCCCAAAAGACACAGGTTCCACAATGCTTGTACTGATCAAGCATTGATATCCTGGGTCCCTTCTTAATAATGGGATATGGACCTTGCCTCCAGGAACTTATCCAAACCTTTCTTAAACCCAGCTGCACTAACAGCCTTTACTACATCCTCCGGTAACAAATTCCAGAGTTTGATTACACGTTGAGTGAAAAAATATTTTCTTTTATTAGTCTTAAATAGTTTACCCTTAGCTTCATTGCATGTCCCCTAGTCTTTCTATATTCTGATTTATAGACTTCTATCATATCTCCCCTCAGGCGTCTCTTTTCCAGGTTGAAGAGCCCTAACCTTTTTAGCCTTTCTTCATAGGAGTATCCTTCCATCCCCTTTACCATTTTGGTGGCTCTTCTCTGAACCTTTTCTAATAACACTATATCCTTTTTAAGATACGGCGACCAGATACGGCACACAATATTCAAGGTGCGTCTCACCATGGAACAATATAGAGGCATTATAATATCTTTTGTTTTATTTTCCATGCCTTTCCGTATGATACCTAGCATTCTATTTTCTCTCTTGGCCGCTGCTGCACACTGGGCCGAGCGTTTTAACAAGTTATCCACAATGACGCCTAAATCTTTTTCCTGGGTGGTGGTTCCTAATGTGGAACCTTGCATCATGTAACCATAGTTTGGGTTGTTCTTCCCTAGGTGCATAACTTTGCACTTGTCCAAATTAAATTTCATCTGCCATTTTGATGCCCAGTCTTCCAATTTATCAAGATCCTCTTGCAATTTTCCACAATCCTTTTGGGTTTTAACAACTTTAAATAGTTTTATGTCATCTGCAATTTTGATAACCTTACTCGTTATTCCACTTTCCAGGTCATTTATGAATATGTCAAAAAGCAGCGGACCCAGCACAGATCCCTGGGGTACACCACTATTCACCTTTCTCCATTGGGGAAAATTGGCCATTTAGCCCAACCCTCTGCTTTCTATCTTTTAACCAGTTCCTGATCCACAGTAGTACACTGCCTCCTATCCCATGACACTTTAGTTTTGCCAAAAGTCTCTGATGAGGGACCTTGTCAAAGGCTTTCTGAAAGTCCTGATACACTATATCAACCGACTAACCTTTGTACACCTGTTTATTCACACCTTCAAAAAAACATAAGAGATTAGTAAGACAAGCTCTTCCTTGTCTAAAGCCATGTTGGCTGTCTCCCATTAGGCCATGACTATCTACATGCTGAGTAATTTTATTCTTTATGATGGTTTCTACCATTTTTCCTAGTACTGACGTCAGGCTCACCGGTCTGTAGTTTCCCGGATCACCCCTGGAACCCTTTTTAAAAATTGGTGTTACATTTGCGATCCTCCAATCTTCGGGTATTAGAGATGATTTTAATGATAGTTCACAGATTACTAATAGCAGGTCTGCAATCTCATATTTCAGTTCTTTCAACACCCTTGGATGTATACCATCTGGCCCAGGTGATTTGCTACTCTTCAGTTTAATAGTTGTAATACATCTTCCCGATGTATCGATATTTCCTTCAATTCTTCCACACCTTTAAATACCACTTCAGTCATGGGTAACATCCCTACATCTTCCTCAGTAAAGACCGAAGCAAAGAATTCATTTAGTGTCTCCGCTATCGCCTTGTCGCCTCTTAGTGCCCCTTTAACCCCTCTATCATCTAATGGACCAACTGACACTCTCACAGGTTTTTTGCTGCGAATGTACTTGAAAAAGTATTTACTTCGCGTTTTTGCTTCCGCAGCAAGCTTCTTCTCAAATTCTCCCTTTGCCTGCCTTATCAATGCCTTGCATTTGAGTTGCCAGTGCTTTTGCTGTTTCCAGTTTTCGATGTTTGGCTCTTTTTTCCATTTCCTGAAAGATGCTTTTTTGGCAACAACAGCCTCTCTGACTTCACCTTTAAACCATGCTGGCAGTTTTTTGGACTTCCTTCCACTTTTCTTAAAGCGTGGAATACAGCTGGTCTGGGCTTCCAAGATAGTATTTTTCAACAACACCCAAGCTTGATGTAAGTCTTTAACCTTTGCAACTGCTCCTTTTAGTTTTTTCTTAACTATTTTCCTCATTTTATCATAGTTTCCCTTCCGAAAGTTAAAAGGTAGTACTGTGGATTTCCTTACTATCCCTCCTCCACTAATTAAATCAAAGGCGATCATGCTATGATCACTATTGCCAAGTGGCCCCAACACCCTTATCTCTTGCACTAGATCTGGTGTACCACTAAGGACTAGGTCTAATATGGCTTCCCCTCTGTTTGGTTCATGAACCAGCTGCTCCAAGAAGCAGTCATTAATATCATCTAGAAACTTTATCTCCCTAGCATGTCCTGCCGTGACACTGACCCAGTTGATACCGGGGTAATTGAAATCACCCATTATTATTACTGCGCTATAACTTTTGTTAGCTTCCTTGATTTCTTTGAGCATTTCATCATCTATTTGTTCATTCTGGCCAGGCGGTAGATAGTACACCCTCACTGCCATCGCCTTCCCCTTTTTACATGGTATTTCAATCCATAGAGATTCTACAGCAAATTTTTTTTCCTGTAAAACTTTAATCCTTTCTGACTCAATGCCCTCTCTAACATAGAGCGCAACCCCTCCACCAATTTGATCAGCTCTATCATTGCGATATAGTTTGTACCCAGGTATCAGTGTGCCACTGGTTGTCCTCCTTCCACCATGTCTCTGATATTCCAATCATATCTAACCTCTCATTTAGTGCTATATATTCTAACTCTCCCATCTTATTTAATTTTAGACTTCTAGCATTTGCATACAAGCATTTTAGAGACTGTATTTTATTCATATTAATTTGGCTATTGGTAGACATGGGTAATTTGGGATCCTTAAGCTCTGTCTGCTCCATACTCGAGGACATTTGGGCTACTTTACTCTTTTTTGGAACCTCTCTGCTTTTGGTATTATCCTTAAAGGATACATTCTTCCAAACCATGCGCTCTTGGGCGACCGTCGGCTTTCCACTATTATCTATTTTAAAAGCTTCTCTCTCTCCTTTCTAAAGGTTAATGCCAGCAGCCTTGTTCCATCCCGGTTAACGTGAAACACATCCCTTCGGAAGAGCCCCTCCTTTCCCCAGAATGTTCCCCAGTTCCTAACAAATCCAAAACCCTCATCTTTGCACCATTGTCTCATCCACGCATTGGGACTCCGGAGCTCTGCCTGCCTTTTGGGTCCTGCGCGTGGAACGGGAAGCATTTCAGAGAATGCTACCCTGGAAGTTCTGGATTTCAACTTCCTACCTAAAAGCCTAAATTTAGCCTCCAGAACCTCCCTACCACATTTTCCTATGTCACTGGTATCGACATGTACCAAGACAGCAGACTCCTCCCCAGCACTATCTAAGACCTTATCTAGGTGGCACGTGAGGTCCGCTACCTTCGCCCCAGGCAGGCATGTTACCAGGCGATACTCATGTCCACCAGCCACCCAGGTATCTACATGCCTAATGATCGCATCACCAACTATAACGGCTGTCCTAACCCTTCCCTCATGGGCACGTGGCCCTGGAGAACCTTCCTCGGTGCGAGAGGGTTTTACATGACCTGGAGGACAGGTCCTAGTTACAGGATCACTTCCTGCCACACCAGGGTGATGCTCTCCTGTCACGTGACCTCTCTCCTCCATGGAAACAGGGATGCTGCCAGATGAGAGGCGCGACTTCAGGACTGTATCCCTGTAGGTCTCATCTATGTACCTCTCTGTCTGTCTTATGTTTTCCAAGTCTGCTACTCTTGCCTCTAGAGAACGGACTCGTTCCCTGAGAGCAAAGAGCTTCTTGCAGCTAGTGCACATGTAAGACCTCTCACCAACTGGGAGAAAATCATACATGTGACACTCAATGCAAAAGTCTGGAAAGCCCCCATCTCGCTGCTAATCAGCAAACACAAACAAGAATACCACAAGAATACCAACAAGCCTCGTGAGCTATTCAAAATCGTCCGCACCCTGACAAAAGGTCCATCCCACAGAGGACCTTATTCACCCACAAATCTTCGCAGATTTCCTCAGCAAATACAAACCACACTTGAGGACCTCAGAACTAGACACTCCATCCACCCCAGATGCAGATTCCAATATCATTCACAATGGGGTGAATTTCACATTCCTACAACAGAGCAAATACTCCACACCATCGCTGCCTTAAACACTAGTACAGCGTCCTCTGACCCCTGCCCTTTAACATGGATCAAATCAGTCAAAGAAGAGTTCAACTGTATCCACAACATCATAAGCTCATCGCTAAGTAAAGGCTACATGCCCTCCGCTCTCAAACAAGCCACCACCCAACTTATTCTAAAGAACTCCTCAACAAATAGCTTAGACTCCGGAAATTGCCACCATTCCCCTTTCTATCCAAGATAATTGAAAAAAGAGTGCAAAGACAACTGCAAGACCTTATCGACCTGTATGCTCCCCTGGATCCACAGCAACATGGATTTCGTCCTAACTATAGTGTTGAAACCTTCCTCGTTCAGATTTTTGACTTTCTACTAAGAGGAATGGACAACATAAAAACTGGTTTCCTACTCGTCTTTGTTGACATCTCCTCGGCCTTTGACACTGTATCACACAGCACCCTCTTAAACAGACCATCTAACATTGGACTTCACAGTACAACACTCAGTTGGTTCCACTCTTACCTCAGTGACAGACAACAAAAGATCAAAGTCGGCCCAAGCACATCAGCTCCATTCCTCTCAAAACAGGGTCTTCCCTGTCTGCCCTCCTTTTCAAAATCTATGTAAAACTAGTCTGCAACTTCTTCAGACAGCACAAGATCCACTAAGCCATTTATGTAGATGACATTGTGGTCTATTCCCCCATCCACCTCGACTCGCCAGACTACTCAACTATCACCAAATGCCTTCTCGAGATGAGCAACTGGCTGGCATCCAACAACCTCCAAGTCAACTTCAAAAAATCAGAGGCACTATTTGTAACACAGGACCCATCCTTTACCCCCCCCCCTCATCTATATCCATAGTGGACACTCTAATTACAGTAAAAGAGGAAGTATGCTACCTAGGTATCACCATTGATCGCTTCCTAAACTTACAAACTGACATTAAGAGAACCTCTAATAATGCTTTCCAAAATTCGCTACTATCTGAAGACTAAAACCCCTCCTCAGTCTGGACCACTTCCACACAGTCTGTCAAGCACTCATAACCCCCATTCTGGATTATTGTAACCCCTTCTTTCATGGTCTTCCAACACAAACCATCCGTCCCTTGAAACTGACTCAGAACACTGCTGCCCTTTTCATCACAGGATGGCCCAAACACTACATAACACCACTCTTACATCAGTTACATTTGCTTCCAATCAACTCACGTGCTAAATACAAACCTGCACTTACTATCTTCAAGATAAGAAATGACCTGTCTGCAGGAACTCTACAAGAACTGATATGCTCAAACTCAAGCAGCAGACCTAAGAGAACACCAGACACACAATATCAATTCCTAGCTCTTACACTAAAGCGAATAACTCTACAACAAAGAGAGCTCTTTCCTTATCTGCTCCTACAATTTGGATTCACTGCCAGAAAAGATCAGAACAACTAAGGACTTAAAGGACTTCAGAAAACTCCTCAAGACCTTTCTCTTCACCGACCACTTCAGAGACAATACCTAGTCTTTCCTCCTTACTTCACAAGGCTAAACTACAAATAGCCCCGGTTCTTATGTTGCCATGTACGTATATAAGTTATTCCTCCGTGCAAATCCCACATGCCACCCTTATCTGAATTTTCACTATGAGTTCTCTGTAATTTGTTGAGTTTTATGTAACTCTGGGCTGGAAGGACTGGGGTTTCTAGTCCCACGGGTGTTCCTTGTGGTCTTGGGCAAGCCACTTAACCCTCCATTGCCCATGTTCCCTGTAAGTATTAGTGTATGTGTCTCATATCGTCTCGTGTTAAATGTATCACCCAATTGTGTTGTGATCACTTTGATTGAAGGATAAGGTGGTATACAAAACTGTCTAAATAAACATTTTGATTGGATGATAAGGCAGTATAAATAACTTGTTAAATAAATAAAATAAATAAAACAGAATAGTGGCCCTGGAACAGAATCTCTCTGTTATCTTGGTCCTGCAGCAGGCAAATGATGGCTGGTTCACTGCATCTGCCTCGACAATGTGGGTGACCCCGGCATCTGTGGCCAACCAACACCCTGACATCATGTACCATGTCAGAAAAGGGCCCAGGTTCCAAAATCTCCAACTCCCACACAACTCCATGGTTGTCGCGTCAACCATGCAAAAACAGAAGAGTCAAAAGACCTACTCTTCTGGCCCCCCTGGTAGAGATGCAAGAGCCCTCGGGCGAAAGTGCTACCAGGGCTCGATGGTGGGTTGTCGGATATAGGCCTATGAACTGTACATTGGCATGAACCTCAAGGTTCTGACTCAGGAGTTGTCTGGCTTTCAGCAGGGCTCGCTGGGGAACCCCTACAACGGTTCCAATCTCTAACCTCCAGGATCAAGGACTGCTCCAAGTTCCATTCCCAGTGGCCTATAATGGCTTTGAGTCAGTGGCCCGAGTGGCAACAGCAGGGATTGGGGCCCCTAAGCCAGACCTGGCTGCAAACCACGTCCCTTGAGCAATGGGTCCAGGAAAAGCTGCTCGACATATCCTGTACCAGGAATAACCTGTTCGGCAAACTTAGGACCGACAAGGTGGCTGAGATAGAGACCAACGTGGTGACTCAGCAGAAGCTGTCATCCCTTCCCTGAAAGAAACCTTCAGGGAAAAGGCCCTTGTTTCTGAAGAAAAATGGACCTTTTCATCAGTGTTATTACTACCAGCCCTTCTTGGGCCAGCAGCAGGGTTCTCTCCCCAAATGCCCAGGGCCATGGAGCCCAAAAGCTTAAGGCGTAGAAGCCCCAGGCCCCGGCTCTTACCCAGCCTGGGGGGAGCTTTTGATTCTCGGGGCAGAGCCACTCCTCCCCCTGGAGCCCCTCACCAGCCCACGGGGGGGGGGGGGGTTGCCTGGCACTCTTTGCCCCCAGGTGGGCTGGGGTCGCCTCAGGCCAGTGGGTACTGCAGGTGGTAAAGGAAGGGTATCTTCTCCACTTGCAACAGACACCACCCAGGTTTTTCCCAGGAGAACCAGTACGACCCCCTCCTTCACCAGACCTTCCTGCTCTCAGAACTTGCAGGTCTACTGAGGGACAACACAGTAGAGCCTGTACTCAAACACCTATGGGGAAAGGGCTTCTACTCTATTTATTTCCTTGTCCCAAAGAGTTTTCCGGGAACAAGCAGGAAGTCAGTTCTCACAGATGGGTGACGTCGGCATCAACAGAGCCCTCGCGGAAGCATCCCCCATCTTTCAAAGAAAGCCTTGGGAGATGCCACCATGCATACATGGTCCCCTTCCCACCCAAGGGTGCCATCTTGCTCAGTCTCCTTTTTCTGCGGAGCCCTTTAGACATTTCTCTGGCTTGTCCCCGGAGAAAGTTGATTTTTCTCTCCGAGTTTCATAATCTCCTCCAGTATCACACCTATACTCTTTCCTGCCACCTGACGTGGTTACCTTGGCGTCGGGTTAGGGTATATTTTTCTAGTTTTCATTCTTTGTTTTTCTGGCATCTTTGCACCTTTTTTCCAACTGGCATCTTGGAGAATCTTTGACCTCGCAGGGGTACTTTTTTCCCCATGGCTACCAGTGGCTTTAAGAAGTGTGCTCAGTGCTCTAAAATTATGTCTTTGACCAACACGCATGACTGCGGTCTCTGCAAAAGGATGTCCAGCGAGGCCCTCGAGCTGCCGGCAGCAGCATAAGTTTTTTCCCCGAGTCCCCGGTGCTTCCAAAGGCCAGAGTCTCGTCTGAGGCATCGATGCCTCGGGCGAACCTTCTGAACCTGAGCCCCATCAATGGGTCCTCAGAAAGAGGGTTTCCTTCAAGGGGACCCAGAAGAAGAAGAAACCCTTGAAGGCAGCATCCTTGGATGGTTCCGACTGGCTGGGTGCCCTCTGGGCCTGGTCCCGGTCCCACAGTCTGAGATGCTCTTAGAAGGAGCAACCTGCAAAGGTCCCCTGAAAGGACTCTACCTCAGACTGGCCTCGGTCCCCAGACACCATCCTTGTTGAGGATTCCCCTTCGGGGGAGCCAGCATCAGGCTTGAGTCCCTCGGTGCCCACGCCAAAGGCTGCGGAGCCTTCTGGCCTGGAGTCCAGAATGGTGGCCCTGGAGCGCAGTTTGTCTGCCTTCATGGACCAGCAGTGGGCGCTGTTGTCTGGCATGACTGGTTTATCCACCCTGATCACCGGGCCCTTGACGTCGAAGATGTCCCTGGAGGCTGAACCAATCCACGAGGTCCTTAGGCCTGTAGTCGATCCTTGGCTGAGGTCACGATCCATGTCCCACTCGACGGGACCGTGATCATCCCTGTGGTTCATAGTGGGGTGCAGGCCTTTTCAGTACAGGGTACTCCCTTTCGGCTTGGCCTCTGCCCCAAGAGTCTTTACAAAATGTCTGGAAGTCGTGGCCACCTTCCTCTTTTTTCAGGGGGGTCTTTGTCTTCCCCTACCTGGATGACTTGCTAATAAAGGAAGTCATAGCCTCAGAAGTGCAGCAGGCCACCGCATGCACCATCCAGGTTCTGCAGCACTTGGGTTTTGTCATAAACTATCCCAAGTCTCACCTCCTACCAGTACAGTGTCTGAAGTTCATTGGGGCAAAGTTTGACACTCTCCTGTTGAAGGCCGCCTTACCCAGGGACCGAGTTGACCGTCTCAGGACTCTGGCATGGGACATACAGTACCGTTCCTCCATGCCCACTCGGCTGCTTCTGCGCCTCCTCAGGCACATGATCTCCACAGTCCACATCACCCCAAACGCCTCCACATGAGGGCAGCGCAGTGGTGTCTCTGGGACCAGTGGTCTCAGGCCACGGATCGCCTCCGAGACAGAGTCTGTGTCACCCACCAACTGGCAGACTCCTTGGTCTGGTGGCAATCTCTCTAGAATCTCGAGGCGGGGAAGCCTTTTCAGGCCCAAGCCCCTCAAGGGTTCTCACCATGGATGCAACTGGTCACCAGGTGAGAGCACCCAGCAGATCAACCTCCTGGAGCTGTGGGCCGTATATTTAGCCTTGCAATTTTTCTGCCACCACCTGCTTAACCAGCCGGTGCTGGTCCAGACAGACAACCAGGTGGCGATGTTCTATGTGAACAAACAGGGGGGAATGGGGTCTCTTGCCCTCTGTCTGGAGATGGTGGTCCTTTGCTTTTATGCACTTGAACAGGGTATCCTCCTGCAGGCTTTGTACCTACCAGGCCAGGACAACCTTCTGGCTGACAGGCTGAGCAGAGTCCTCCAGCCACACGATTGGCAGCTGGACACCAGATAGCCAATCGGCTTTTCCAGATCTGAGGGGAACCCGTGATGGACCCGTTCGCCAGTCCGGACAAATTCTAGTTGCCCTGTTTCTGATCTCGACAGGCCCACCCCTCCAGAGTGGCAGCGGATGCGTTCCTTGTCTCATGGTCGGAAGGTGGCGAACTGTATTGCCCTCACCTATGAGCAGGCAGGGCCCTCGCTGGAAGGTTGTGTCACGGTGCACCGTGTCAGGGCCATGGTGGCTTCAGTAGCAAACTTGCACTCTGTCCCAATGGTGGACATCTGCTAGGCTGCCACCTGGTCTTCAGTCCATATCTTTGCAGCTCATTACTGCTTGGAAAGAGAGTCCAGACTGGACAGGGCTTTCGGCCAGGCTGTGCTCTATAATCTTTTCGAGGTTTAGGCAACTCCTACCTTCTGACCATTCTGTGTTCAGACTACCAGAGTGCTGGTTTTCATCGGACACAGGGGTCCTACTGTTGTCTGTGGATACAGGCTCTATTGATGCTGCTTGCGGCTCCCCGTGAGGGAGCCCCTGCTTTTTGCTATGGGCTTTCGGTAACCTATAGCTGGGGAGTCCCATATGTGAGGACTGACTTCCTGCTTGTTTCTGGAGAAAGCGTAGTTACTCATCTGTAATAGGTGTTCTCCGGGGACAGCAGGAATCAGTCCTCACAACCCTCCCTTCTCCCCTTGGAGTTGCTTCTTTACTATCTTTTATTTTTGCCGTCTTTTAGCTCTGTTTTCTGACCGAGCAAAATGTCACCCTTAGGCGGGAAGGGGACCACGGATGTGTGGTGCTATCTCCCAAAGGCTTTCTTTGAAAGCTGGGGGGGATGCTTCTGCGAGGGCGTCATTGTAACCGATGTCACCCATATGTGAGGACTGATTCCTGCTGTCCCCGGAGAACACCTGTTACAGGTGAGTAACTGCGTTAACTGGGACCTCGGGCCCATATTAGACATGAGAAACTTAAACAAGTTTCTGATGAGGGAGAAGTTCAAGATGCTCTCCCTTGGAACACTGCTGCCTTACTTCCACCAGGGAGATTGACTGACTCTGCTCCTTGGACCTGAAAGATGCGTGTACATACATCATGATTCACCCCTCCAACAGGCAGTACCTACGGTTTGTGGTGGGAGGAGGGCACTACCAGTACAAGGTGCTATCCCTTCGGCCTAGCCTCCTCACCAAGGGTCTTTACCAAGTGCCTGGTGGTCGTCGCCACCCACCTGCACCTACAAGGGGCTTTTGTCTTCCCCTACCTGGGCGACTGGCTCCTCAGAGACAGCACAACCTCAGAAGCCAGCCAGGCTGCATGCCAGGCAATTCTTCTTTTGCAGCACCTGAGGTTTGTCATCAACTAGTCCAAATCCCATCTCTCTCCAGCCCAAAGTCTGGAGTTCATAGGGGCCAAGCTGGACACATTACAGGCCGAGGCTGTCCTCCCAACAGAAAGAGAAGAACGCCTCAGGCAACTAGCAGAAGAGGTGAAGGCCCTACGAACATTCTTCCACTGATTGCAACACCAGTCTGTACTGATCCAGACCGACAACCAGGTTGCCATGTTCTGTATCAATAAGCAGGGGAGCACAGGCTCGTACTCCCTCAACCAGGAGGTGGTGTCCCTTCTCTCCTTTGCAGCACGCAACAACATGCTGCGAGAGGTGTACCTCCCAGGCCAGGACAACAGCCTATTGGACAGACTAAGCAGAGTCCTTCGTCCACACAAGTGGCGCTTAAACCCCAGGATAGTGCAACAGCTCTTCTGCCTCTTGGGCAGCCCTGTGATGGACCTATTCGCCTCTCCGGATAACACATCTCATCCAGAACACCCTCTTATGCCTTTAAATAAAAATAACACGCAGCTTCCTCACTTCTGCTCCTGGAGAGAGTGGCAGTGGATGCCTTCCTGATCTCATAGTTCAAGGGCCTGCTCTATGCCTCCACCGACACCCCCCCTCCCCGGTTGCCAAGACCCTCTTCAAGGTCCAGAGCAAAAGGGCATTAGTTATACTCATTGTCCCCAGGCAACCTTGGTTTCTCCATGTCTGTGGCATCTCCTGTCCCAGGACGAAGCGCTCTCCTGCACTCCAGCCTGGGGTTGCTAACGCTAACAGTGTGGCTGCTGAAAGGATAGCTCTGGCCCTTTCAGTCTCCCACTAGAAGTTGAGGGGATCCTCCTGGTCTCTCAGAAACCTTCCACCAGAAGGGCATACGCCTTTAAGTGGAGAAGGTTTTCAGTCTGGTGTGCTGAAAGGGTGGAGAATCCTTTCTCCTGTCGGGTTCAGCTGGTACTGTAGTACCTACTACACCTGTCACATCACAAGCTGAAATCTATCTCTGTGAGGGTATATCTGAGCATGATAGCCGCTCACCACTACCACCCTATCAAGGGAAAGCCCCTCTCAGGCCATCCTCTGGTCTCCAGGTTCCTTCAGGGCCTCCTGTTATCCAAGCCCCTTCCCTACCCACCTCCGACTGAGTGAGACCTGAATGTGGTGCTCTGTCAGCTCACCAAACCACCATTCGAGCCCCTGGCCACCAGCCACCTACGGTACCCATCTTGGAAAGCGGCTTTTCTGGTGACCCTCATATCTGCTCGAAGAGTGAGTGAACTCCAGGCCCTGGTGGCAGATCCACCCTATACTAGATTTTACATGAACAGGGTGGTGCTTAGCACACACCCCAAATTCCTCCCGAATGTGGTGCACCTTTCCACTTGAACCAAGAGGTGGTCCTCCCCACCTTCTTCCCAAGGCCTCATGCTGGCAGGGAGGAACTAGTGCTTTATATGCTGTATTGGGAGTGAGCCTTGTCCTTCTACTTACAGCGGATTCAGGTCCATCGAAAAGCTGCTCAACCTTTTGTATCTTGTGACCCTAGCAGACTGGGGCTTCCCGTGACTAAGCGAAATCTGTCTATTTGGGTGGCAGATTGTATTGCCCTCCCTTATGAGCGAGCTGGTCTCTCGCTCGAGCACTGGATCACAGCGCATCGCATGAGGATGATGGCCACGTCAGTGGCCAACCTCCACTCAGTGCCAGTAATGGAAAGCTGCAAGGCCACCACATTGTCTTCCATTCACATGTTCACAACTCACTACTGCCTGGAGAGTGAGGTCCCGCAGGGACAGTGCCTTCGCCCAGGAGGTACGCCATAATATTCTCGGGGTGTAGGAAACTCCTGCCCTCCGACCCTTCTGTGTTCAGGCTACCAGAGTGAGTGTCGCTGGACGCTAGGGTCTGCAGTGTCTCTCAGTAGGGACTCACCTTCTGCAATTCACAGCTACCTGATTGGTTGCTGCTGGTGCTGTCATGGTTCAACACTAAACACCTTGGGGGTTGTGGTTGGAAAGGTCGTTGATGTAAATCCAGCACGAAGGCCTATGACTTTTGTCAGAGAAGCCAGTGCTATGGGAAATCTGAGACCTCCACACCCCTTATAAACCATTACTATTTTGAGAAATTATACTTGTAATTGAAAATATCAAGTGAACATTTTTGACTTTAGTGTTAGAAACATAAGACAATTTTTGAATCTACATAGCCTTGGAAGAGTGGAGGGATTCATTTTTTGCTTGTTTTAGTGATCTATACCCTCTGTAAACCTGACATTCATCACGATGGTTCAGCCTCGGCAGCCTGGAGCTAGGGCGTCCATATGTGAGGACTAACTTTCTACTTGTTCCTGGAGAAAGCGTAGTTACTCACCTATAACAGGTAATCTCCAGGAACAGCAGGAATCAGTCCTCACAATCCTCCCTCCTCCCTTGGGAGTTGCCTCCCTACCTTGTTTTATTTTTTACTGCCATCCTAAACTGTCATCTCACTGGGCAAGATGGCACACTTGGGTGGGAAGGGGACCATGCATGCATGTTAACATGTCCCAAAGTCTTTCTTTGAAAGCTGGGAAATGCTCTGTGTGGGCTCAGTTGGCGCCATCACCCATATGTTATAACTGATTCCTGCTGTTCCTGGAGAACACCTCTTACAAGTGAATAACTACATTTTCTCTGATTAGTTTTAAATGTGCTACACTGTAGCTTCATTGCATGTCCCCTAGTCTTTCTACTCTTTGAAGCAGTAAATAACCAATCTACATTTAGCCGTTCTACTCCATTATTTTATAGACCTTTATCATATCTTCTCAGCCATTTCTTTTCAAAGATGAAGAGCCCTAATCTTTTACGCCTTTCCTCAGAGGGTTATCCTTCCATCCCCTTTACCATTTTTGTTGCTCTTCTCTGTACTTTTTCAAATTCCGCTATATCCTTTTTAAGATATGGTGACCAGAACTGCACACAATATTCAAGGTGCAGTCGCACCATGGAGCGATACATAGACATTATAGTATCCTTCATTTTATTCTCCATTCTTTCTTTTTTTATTTCTAGCATTCTATTTGCTTTTATGGCCGCAGCTGCACTCTGGGAAGATGGTTTCAACATATTAAGCATGATGATACCTAAATCCTTTTCCTGAGTGGTGGATCTTAATCTTGAACCTTGCATCATATAACTGTAGTTTGTGATGATCTTCCCTAAATGCATAACTTTGCATTTGTCCGCATTAAATGTCATTTGCCATTTGGGCACCTATTCTCCCTATTTATCAAAGACTTGCAATTTTTTACAGTCCTCTTGTATTTTAACAGCTTTGAATAATTTGGTGTCATCTGCAAATTTGAACGCCTCACTCATTATTTGTATTTCCAGAGCATTTATAAATATGTTAAAAAGCAGCAGGCCCAGCACAGATCCCTGGGTATTCCACTATTCACGTTTCTCCATTGAAAAAATTGGCCTTTGTGAATTCTGCCAGGGTGTTTGAGAGTGGGGGGTTATTTAGATGATGCCTTTGACAGGGCAGTATGTCTTGATGCCCATCTTCCTCCAACCCTGGATCCTGACTGCTTGGGTGCATCTTTAGGAAGGAGAAAGTTTAATCATGCCTGAAAATTTCCTTTCCTTGAATCCTGATAGACCAGTCCAGGATCCCTCCAGAATACTCTGATTGTGGGTGTAACGCTTACTGCCTTTTGGTCGCATTGTTAACATCAGTGCCTAGAAGTCTTTCTGCAGGTTTTGGGATTCCTGCTGCCATAGAGGTTCTAGTCCATCTTGGGGTCTAAATACAATTTCCTCAAGGTAAGAGAGCCAAGTTCTTGCTCATTCTCTTTGGGGCAAAGCTGTTTGTTTTTACTACTGTTTTCTGATTTTTTTTCTGAGTTTTCAGTCTTGCTTAATGCTTGGTTATAGTCATACTGGTTTCTCTTAATGCTCTGAGGATATAGCAAGTGATGACATCACTGAAAGTTGCTCGTTTGCTTCCACTTGCTGGCTGGGAAGCATAAACCACTTATCTGTAATAGTCTAGTAGGATTCAAGGAAAAAAGATTATCAGGTATAATCAAAATGTTTCCATAAGTTAGTAGATTTTCATATTGCCACATCTTTTCTTTTAGATTTTAATATCTGACTAGTTTCCCTGTGAATGCACAATTTTCTAATTACAATGTGTTTTTTCATATATTGTGCGACTTAAAACAAATCTAGATTTGATTTCAGTTAGATTTCTCTAGGTAATGCATGAAAGTATACATATGAAGTGAACATGTCCATACAGTGTTGAATATTATTCTTATATACTTTCTTTTTCTGTTTCTGTTTCAATTCACCATTCTAAATGAAGCATTCTGGTCCTGAAATTAAATGGGTAGATGGAGCCAAGCAGTTGTTGAAAATTGCAACTCATCTAGTTTCTACTGTGTACTCACAGGTGAAAATTTAGATTTTAAAAAATCTGGATGTAGTGCTAAAAGAATCTTTGTAATATGTTTTCACAAAGAATATTGAGCTCAGTGCTTTACCTTTTTATGTTGTATTTTTCTTGAATTTACAATAATTTTCACATACATTTTTAACTAAATGTTAACCCTTCTAGATGGATGCTACTATCATCTAGTATAGCCTAGCTTATCTATACAGTATTTTAATATCAGCAATCATTTATCAAGCCTTGTGGGTTTCTTGAAATTGAATTCTTTCAGAATAAACTATAAACTGTAAAATTATCCTAGAATAAATTCATGACCTCCACAAGCTGTATTCAGAAGATCTATAAGAGAAATCTGTTACCCAACCTTCACTTTCCCACACCTTGCCTTTCCCGCAAAGGATCATCCTTCTCACAAGGTCTAAAAATAGCAATCTAACACTGCATTTTGGAAACAGTCCTTTAAGAAATAAAACCACCTCTTATTCTCTTCCATTTGGTCACTTTCCATTCGTCTTATCTCAGTTATTCAAGAAATACATCTGCATTTATTCCTTCACTTTCTTGTAAACATTTCTTTAATTCGTTTGGTCTTGTTAATTCAATTTCAATCCACGTTGATTTGTTTGGAGCAGATTTCCAAGGGTAAATGCATAATTGCTTGTGAGGAAAGCACTCTTTGAAAATTGCCGCTTTACTACTGTGCGAGCAAAATGAGATGTCATTGGGGTGGGTTTAGGATAGACTGGTTGAAGTACCCATGAAGATTTCATTTTTCCTATCCCTATATGCTTTTTATTCATGTATTTCTACCTGTGAAGGACATGGGATAAAGAATCTCCTTGGTAGAAAAGGTGGGGGGAGGGAGGGTATCCAAGAAGACTGACAGAGGTAGATCTGCATCTTCTATTAGATATTCACTTAGTTTGCAGCCTTAGTTTTAAATTTCCTGCTTTTGTGATTGTGGGATGCACGTGGAAGACTCAGTATCATGTAGACGACCTTTCAATGCCAGTGAAATGAAGGATGCTAGAATCCACCAGTACTCAAGGCGTTGAACAAGGCACCCTTGCTACTTTCATAAGACGGCCCTTGGAGTTGGCTGTAGGAGAGGCGGTGTGGCACCATATTCTGGACTTAGATATTAGACTGAATCCAGAGTAGCTTATCCTCCTCCTCCTCCTAGCCCAAAATGTATGCCAGGGCAGCTGATAGCATAGGAGCCCTAGAGCAAGGTTGGGTAACCCAATGTTGAGGCAACTCAATTTTGAGGCAACCAGGGATGGGCAATGAGTGCAATAGGTGTAGAGGTGGAAACTGGTTGTTGAGCAGTAGAAACTCTTTGAGTCTCAATGCTACAATTAGGAAATACAGATAAGACCCTGCCTGTTGAATTTTTGCATATTTTATCAGAAAAAACAAAAGTTGTGTCCTTAGAAAACGCATGGAATAAGCTTATGATATTGGTGGGACAGATGAAATCTTTCTATGAACAATTAGAAGAATTGATTAATTTCCTGAAAAAGAGTTGGATGAGGCAAATGATGATTAGTGGCTTATTTACAAGAATAGAACCTGGGAGAGATCTTGAAAATTTGATTCGTAAGCATAATTTGAGGTTGATTCATTTCACTAAGTCTAGGTTAACCGTGGGATATGTTCAGGAAATACTTAAACTATCCTGTGAAATGCAAATTACTTAAATTCTATTATTTTTTGTTGGATTTCACTATAAAAGTCTTGGGTGTTCACTGAGAAGTATTATTTAGCAATCAGCATGTATGAAGAAGTCTCTACCTTCAAGATAAGTAATCTGTTTCAGTGAATTATCATGTCCTGATGCATTAGTGAAACTTTAACTTTCAAAACGCGACAGTCAAGGTCAGCTTTGAAAGAGAACTCTGCACCTCCCCTCACCTACAACGAGGCAGGGCTCTTGGGTCACACAAATCCACACACAAAGCAAGGAGAAGGTTAATTTAAATAATACACAAATCTGTAAATAATACACAACACACTTGTATTATACACACAGGACCAAAGCGCTTTGGGAGAGCAAGCCAGGCCTCTGCCTATGTTTACTCTGACATCCTAGCTTTAGGCCATTTTATTTATATGGAAAGATTCCATTACACAGCATAATTTCACTTTATTCTACGTCTTACATCACGTATATTCATATTCTATTCAACGTCTAGTGTTACGTATATTCATAACATACTTTTCTATAGGCATGCACATCATAGACAATCATGAAAAGACATACATATATTCTCAGGCATGACTATGTAGGCCTTAATTCTAATTAATTCTAACACTGACAGTTTGATATCTCTGACCAGAGACTGTAAGACTGAGAGGCTGGGTAAACAGCTTGCCTTTTACTTATCTTTCTAATAACATAGGCTAATGTTTATGCTATCTAAACCTTTCACCCAATTTCTTCTACAGAATTTTCAAGGATGGTATTAAATAAGGAGCTACAAATGATATTAACTGCTGTCTTGGTACATGTTGGTACCAATGATGTAGGAAAATGTGGTAGGGAGGTTCTGGAGGCAAAATTTAGGCTTTTAGGTAGGAAGTTGAAATCCAGAACTTCCATGGTAGCATTCTCCGAAATGCTTCCTGTTCCGCGCGCAGGACCCAAAAGGCAGGCAGAGCTCCGGAGTCTCAATGCGTGGATGAGACAATGGTGCAGAGATGAGGGTTTTGGATTTGTTAGGAACTGGGGAACATTCTGGGGAAAGGAGGGGCTCTTCCGAAGGGATGGGCTTCACCTTAACCGGGATGGAACCAGGCTGCTGGCATTAACATTTAAAAAGGAGATAGAGCAGCTTTTAAACTAGATATTAGGGGAAAGCCGACAGTCGCCCAAGAGCGGATGGTTCGGAAGAATGTATCCTTGAAGGATACTACCAAAAGCAGAGAGGTTCCACAAAAGAGTAAAGTAGCCCAAATGCCCTCAAGTATGGAGCAGACAGAGCTTAAAGATCCCAAGTTACCCATGTCTAACAATAGCCAAATTAACATGAATAAAATGCATTCTCTAAAATGCTTGTATGCAAATGCTAGAAGTCTAAAGAATTAGATGGGAGAGTTAGAATATATAGCACTAAATGAAAAGTTAGATATGATTGGAATATCAGAGACATGGTGGAAGGAGGACAACCAGTGGGACACTGTGATACCTGGGTACAAACTATATCATAATGATAGAGCTGAGCAAATTGGTGGAGGGGTTGCGCTCTATGTTAGAGAGGGCATTGACTCAGAAAGAATTAAAGTTTTGCTGGAAACAAAATCTGCTGTAGAATCTGTATAGATTGAAATTCCATATAAAAGGGGGAAGGCAATGGCAGTGGGGGTGTACTATCGAGCACCTGGCCAGAATGACCAAATGGATGATGAAATGCTCAAAGAAACCAAGGAAGCTAACAAATGTTACAGTGCAGTAATAATAATGGGTGATTTCAATTACCCCGGTATCGACTGGGTCAGTGTCACGTCAGGACATGCTAGGGAGATAAAGTTCCTAGATGAAATAAATGACTGCTTCTTGGAGCAGCTGGTTCATGAACCGACCAGAGGGGAAACCATATTAGACCTAGTCCTTAGTGGAACACCAGATCTAGTGCAAGAGATAAGGGAGTTGGGGCCACTTGGCAATAGTGATCATAGCATGATCGCCTTTGATTTAATTAGTGGAGGAGGGATAGTAAGGAAATCCACAGTACTACCCTTTAACTTTCGAAAGGGAGACTATGATAAAATGAGGAAAACAGTTAAGAAAAAACTAAAAGGAGCAGTTGCAAAGGTTAAAGACGTACATCAAGCTTGGATGTTGTTGAAAAATACTATCTTGGAAGCCCAGACCAGCTGTATTCCACGCTTTAAGAAAAGTGGAAGGAAGTCCAAAAATGCCAACATGGTTTAAAGGTGAGGTCAGAGAGGCTGTTGCGAAAAAAGCATCTTTCAGGAAATGTCAAAAAGAGCCAAATGACGAAACCTGGAAACAGCACCTGCAAGGCATTGATAAGGCAGGCAAAGAGAGAATTTGAGAAGAAGCTTGCTGCGGAAGCAAAAACGCGAAATAAAGACCTTTTCAAGTACATTCGTAGCAAAAAACCTGTGAGAGAGTCAGTTGGTCCATTAGATGATAAAGGGGTTAAAGGAGCACTAAGAGGCAACAAGGCGATAGCGGAGAGACTGAATGAATTCTTTGCTTCAGTCTTTACTGAAGAAGATGTAGGGATGTTACCCATGACTGAAGTGGTATTTAAAGGTGCGGAAGAATTGAAGGAAATATCAATACATCGGGAAGATGTCTTACAACTATTAGATAAACTGAAGAGTAGCAAATCACCTGGGCCGGATGGTATACATCCAAGGGTGTTGAAAGAACTGAAATATGAGACTGCAGACCTGCTATCAGTAATCTGTGAACTATCATTAAAATCATCTCTAATACCTGAAGATTGGAGGATCGCCAATGTAACACCAATTTTTAAAAAGGGTTCCAGGGGTGATCCGGGAAACTACAGACCGGTGAGCCTGACGTCAGTACCGGTAAAAATGGTAGAAACCATCATAAAGAATAAAATTACTCAGCATGTAGATAGTCACGACCTAATGGGAGACAGCCAACATGGCTTTAGACAAGGAAGATCTTGTCTTACTAATCTGTTATGTTTTTTTGAAGGAGTGAATAAACAGGTGGAAAAGGTGAGTCGGTTGATATTGTGTATCTGGACTTTCAGAAAGCCTTTAACAAGGTCCCTCATCAGATACTTTTGGCAAAACTAAAGAGTCATGGGATAGGAGGCAGTGTACTATTGTGGATCAGGAACTGGTTAAAAGATAGAAAGCAGAGGGTAGGGCTAAATGGCCAATTTTCCCAATGGAGAAAGGTGAATAGTGGTGTACCCCAGGGATCTGTGCTGGGTCCGCTGCTTTTTGACATATTCATAAATGACCTGGAAAGTGGAATAACGAGTGAGGTTATCAAATTTGCAGATGACACAAAACTATTTAAAGTTGTTAAAACCCAAGAGGATTGTGAAAAATTGCAAGAGGATCTTGATAAATTGGAAGACTGGGCATGAAAATGGCAGATGAAATTTAATGTGGACAAGTGCAAGGTTATGCACCTAGGGAAGAACAACCCAAACTATGGTTACACGATGCAAGGTTCCACATTAGGAACCACCGCCCAGGAAAAAGATTTAGGCGTCATTGTGGATACCATGTTAAAACCCTCGGCCCAGTGTGCAGCGGCGGCCAAGAGAGCAAATAGAATGCTAGGTATGATAAGGATAGGAATGGAAAATAAAACAAAAGATATTATAATGCCTCTATATCGTTCCATGGTAAGACCGCACCTTGAATATTGTGTGCAATTCTGGTCGCCGTATCTTAAAAAGGATATAGCGATTTTAGAAAAGGTTCAGAGAAGAGCCACCAAAATGGTAAAGGGGATGGAAGGATACTCCTATGAGGAAAGGCTAAAAAGGTTAGGGCTCTTTAACCTGGAAAAAAGACGGCTGAGGGGAGATATGATAGAAGTCTATAAATTAATGAACGGAGTGGAACGGGTAAACGTAGATCAATTGTTTACGTTATCAGAATATAGAAAGACTAGGGGACATGCAATGAAGCTGCAGGGTAAACTATTTAAGACTAATAAAAGAAAATATTTTTTCACTCAACGTGTAATCAAACTCTGGAATTTGTTACCGGAGGATGGTAGTAAAGGCTGTTAGTGTAGCTGGGTTTAAAAAAGGTTTGGACAAGTTCTTGGAGGAAAGGTCCATAAACCATTATTAAGAAGTGACTGAAGATATCAATGCTTGACCCAGTACAAGCATTGTGGAACTTGTGTCTCTTGGGGAAACTGCTAGGTACATATGACCTAGATTGGCCACTGTTGGAAACAGAATACTGAGCTTGATGGACCTTGGTCTGACCCAGTATGGCATATCTTATGATCTTATGTTCTTATGTTCTTAACTCTTTCTTAGGGCTTATGCCTGACTGTGTATCCATCCCGGTACAATCGAGCTTTCTTTCAGTCCTTCCTCTGATTCCGTAAAGAATCATTTCACAGATAAGGAAACTCAGACATCGGTATTAAAAATGGATCGTAGCTAGCTTCTGGGTCAACCTGTAACATCATTTTAGGGGTCAGTGTCTCCACTGATTTCTTACAGCAAGCAGATATTACACAAAGAATTATTGTTCCTAAAATGATAATCCCTAATAAGCCAAATAATAAAGCTAATATGCCTTGCAGGGGCCTAGATAATAAATTCCAGAAAGAAGAAGAAACAGACCCAATAAAATCAGAAAAAGAGCTTACATAACTACTACTTGATACAAATGTACGATTCCTAACTTTATCTAGTAGGCCTTTCACTACTTTCCCTTCATCATCAAGCATACTGCAACAGAAATCAGAAATTAGGCCACATACGCCATTTTCTTTCGCTAGTAGGTAGTCTAAAGCCATGCGATTCTAAGCTGCATAAGTGGACACCTTGTCTACTGCACCTTGTAACACGCTAATAGCCTCTGTGAGATCCAGGGCCGTAAGTTCAACAACTGCCTTTAATCGCATAATCTGGGTACCATATTCTCTAGTGGGTGCTATGGCTCCAAAAGTTGAGAGCCAAACAGTACCTGTAAATGCATCTATCTGAGATTTAGTTAAAGGACTTGTAGAGTCTACCAACTGTTGTGCTGCTATTATGACTTCATCCTGAGGGGAAACATCCCTTTTTCTTCTTAAGGAATTATTCAAGGTTGATAATAAAATAACATTTTGGTAAGGTAAAAACCGCCACGGGGTATCTAACTGAGCAACATAGCAAGTACCTGACCAACCTCTGGGAAGTTCTGTATATGCAAGATTACCACACACAAAATAGTCTCCCTTTAAAGCCACTAATCCATTTTCCCAAATTGTCAAGTTACGGGGACAGACTAGATTCTGCGTACAATTATTCAAAGCCCACTGAGTAATGTTCATTTCCTTAATTCCTACAGATAGATTACATTCCCAGGGATGGTAATATCCTAATAAGGGGCAACTCCAGTTAGGTATGTCTCGGACTGAGTCATTCAAAAGGTAGCCAGAACTATTATACTGTAACAAGTCATAATCATGCGCCTGATTCCCTTGAACTTGCATTAATTGTACTACGGAAATATAAGGTTTCTGTACGTGGGATTTCTTATAACAGATGGAAGAATTATGTAGCATTATTATTTTACAAACGTTCCATGGGGTGTCCCCTACCTTTTTCCCTGTACCTTGAGCCATAAAACATATTGGAGGGGACTTTAAAGGCATAGAACTAACTACTCTAGGTTCTGTGTTTGTATGAGACCATCGTATAGTAGTTAGATTAAAAGCTGTATCACGAAACTCTTCAAAGGCTTTGGGCCTAACTTGTGGTAGAAACCCGTGTTGAGTAGCTGTCACAGTTGGAAGGCAGACCGCACAACGTGACAGATTAAAATGTTTTGTAACTGAGTGTAAATGTGACTCAAAAATATTTGGATATTCCCCATAACTTTCCCAAGATTCTAAATGCAGTATTGCTTCAATAACAATAATATGCCATAGCACAACTAAGACCAAATACAGAAACATTCTTAGCAAACCTCTAAACATCTGAATCTATAATTACTCCAAAAATAAATGTTCTAAGACAAAAATAAAAATACACCTACTCTTCTTAAGATGATGAAGATATATATTATAGCTATAACTACCCCTTAATTCTCAATTACATCATGAAGTAGAGGTTAAGTACCCAAAGGTCATTGCTTATATATTAGTAAAATACTAAATCAAACCACCTTTATCCACCTAATCAGTAGTATAAATGCTGGACCAAAGGTTTTTGCATAAGTAGTTCATTCAAAAAGCATGTAAATCCTGATGATCTTTTCTGTAATATAAATGTAATGTTCAATAAGTCTCTGCATTGTACTTTCTTGATTCACTGATGAAGGGAGCCGCCGTCTGGAGTCTGTGAAGGAGCCTTTTTACACTGTGTAAGGTGTATCCAACGAGAATGTCCTTCCACTTTACAAGCCGAGTATCCCACCAGGAGCACACGAAATGGACCTAGAAACTTGAGAACCAGAAGCGTCTTTGGATGCAAATTCTTAATCAGGACCCAGTCTGCTGACTTCACTTCTGGATATGATGATTCTGATGATTCTGGATATGATGATTCTGTCATCTCGTTGAGGATTCACTTGCAATAAAAGGGAAACAGACAGGACTGAGTGCAACCGTGAGCAATAAGTCAAAATATCGCTGCGCAACAATTGGGGATCTGGGATAACTGCCAAGTAAGTGGAGAAGTAGCTGGACGTCCAGTAACTATTTCATATGGATTCAGGCCTCCCCGAGCACGCTGGGGGGAATTATGCACTGCCATAAGGGCAAAAGGAAGGGCTTCCGTCCAATCTGTAGCCCAATGCTGTGTCATAGTGCGCAAGTGACTTTTGATTTTCCTATTAATCCGTTCCACCTGGCCAGAGCTTTGCGGATGATAAGGAGTGTGCAGTTGTCTCTTAAAACCAAACCGAATTTTCAATACCCTCCCAGACACTCGCAATAATGGCTGGACCCAGACAAGAAAGAACAAAAGGAACACCCCAGACAGGAATAAACTGGTAATGGATAAGTTTCTACCCATCCGGAGAATAGACAAGTGACCGCCAGACAAATATCACCTCCTTCCCCTGGCACAGGGCAGATCTGCAAAACAGGCTGCAAAATCAAAAAGAGTTCGGAAGGCAGAAATCTTAATAACTGACCCTAAGCTGACCCTACAGTGCCAGTCTTGAAACAGTGCAGACAAGCTGTGCCACAGGAAAAAAATAACAGAAGTTCAGGTGATACCAGAGAACCAAAAAGACATAATTCATAGCCACAGCGGCAAAGCTTATAATGCAGGAACAGGGCAAGTAGAAACAAAAGACTGTCAGGACAAATAAGCAGATGATCCTCTTTCCAGCAGCCCTGAGCATCACAGGATGCACCCCACGAAGTCAGAGTCTGGGTTTCAAAGGAAGTATCTTGCTATTGCTGCAAGAAAGATGAAAGGGAAAACAGTCATATTAGACGGTGTTAAATACAGCACTGTCGGTGACACCATGCTTCTTGGTCTGCAAAATGGTTGCCCTTTGACACAAAATCTTCAGCAGAAGAATGTCCTTTGCATTTTAAAACTGCAACTTGTGCTGGCAAGAGGACAGCCTGTAACAAACGGTGAATGTATGCAGCATGTTTAATTGGTTTATTAGCAGAAGTCAAAACCCTCGTTGCTGCCAAATATTGCCAAAATTCCACAAAACCGTAGTGACTGCACAGCCTACACGAAGTCATCTCTAAAAGCAGAACTATCCACAAACAAAGGTATAATCCGGGGCTGGTAGAGGTACTGTTTGGAAACAATTATGAGACCCATCCTCCTCCACAAGTGTTGAAAGGTTGCATAGCGATGTAGTACATACTGAAACATGAAGCGGAGAAATGATTAATTCCAGAGTCAATAAAACGTGCGGAGGACAAAGACTGAGTCTTGGTTAGATGGAACAAAAGGGCGCTGTAGAACCAGAAAATTAGTAAGTTTCGATTGCAAAAGCCACTGCTACCAAACTACGTAGACATAGTGGGAGTCCCAAAGTCACTGCATCAAATTGCTTTGAGAAATAGCCTACCGGCTTGCAACCAGTTGGGAAAACTTGTAAAAGCACACAGGTAGCAAAGGAATCAGAAATAGCCACATACAATTTGAATGGTAAAGGATAATCACATACAATAAACATGGCGCATTTCCCAGTGCAATTTTTACATTTAAAACCACCCTCCCACTGTGATAATGTGGGTACAATGAGGCCTTCAGATTCTTCTTTCCCAATAAGAGCATAAAGTGGAGCAGTAAGATCTTGAGAAATTCGCTAGTCATCATTTACAGAAAATTAATAAACTCAGGAAGCTACACAATAACACTGGTGTCGCTGGAAAAAGGCAATGACAGAATAGGTTTCAATCTAGCAGAGGTAATTGTACGACCAGATGGTGTTAAAACAACACCCAGGAAAGTAACATTTTGAGATACAAATTGCAGTTTAGACAGATTAACCTTCAAACCTAAATTAGTAATATGAGCTAATAGAGACAAAGAATCTAACAAACAAACTCATAACATGGTGAACATAAAAGCAAATCATCCACATATTGAACTAAAGAGGAATGGTCGAGTTTTACATCAAATAATGCAGTTCTTAAGGCCTGTGAAAATATGCAGGACTACCGGTGTATTGGTTTTCTTTGCTAATTCTTACTGAAAAATAAGCAGAGCTCAAATCTACAACAGAAAAACTAGGTGGTCCCTGAAGGTATCTGTGTCCAGATATCATGTGGATTAGGCACCAAGGGAAAAATTGGCAAAATCACATTATTTACTGCTCGCAGGTCTTGCACAAATCTGTAAGTCTTACCGTCAGCCTTTAGTACAGGAAGAATTGGAGTCTTACATAATGAAGTTGTAGAATAAATGACACCTTGTTTTCTGAAGATCTTCAGTCACAGGACGAATTCCATCAATGGCAGCTGCTAGCAGTGGATACTGCTTGAGTCTAGGAAGCTGAACTCCAGGTTTCAAGGTGATTTTCACAGGCGGGATAGAAAAACATCCGACATTAGATCCCGGCACTGCCCACAAGATAGACGGAAGTTCTCCAAGAGCAGGATGAATGGTACTGGCATCTGCAGGAGACGGCACTTCAGAGAGAGAGTATAGCTGGAAAGAGAACTTGCCACCCATCCAGGATAGAGTAGCATGATGTGACACCAAAAAAATCCCGACCTAGAAGATTCACTGGCAAAGTGTCTCCCACAAGAAAAGTAGTTGGATATACAGTCTCTCCAATCTGCAAAGGTAAATATTCAAGTCTACGATGAGGAATTATCTTTCCCTCAATGCCTTCACAATGTACTATCGGTGCTTGTGCTAATTGAGTATGATAGATGGCAGGCAAATCCTGTAAACGCAGTGCTGATGTTGTAGCTCCAGTAGCAATAACAAATTTCAAATTAGAACCTCCCAGTTTAGCTTCTAACTCACCCTGAGGAGTTAGTCAAATTCAGAAATAGTCATGCATCCCATGTATCGCCTCCTACAATCTTCTGGATTAGAGAAGCACTGATATACTGGAGTGTACTCAGCTTGTACTGGAGGGGGAGGAGGGAAATCATCTCTCTGGCCATCAGGATTCCAATTCCGGGGACAGTCTTGCTGCAAATGTCCAGCCTCTCCACAAGTATCTCTGGACTGCCCACGCCCTCGCTGAGGATTCCCATAACCTCCTCTGTGTTTACCTCTCCCCCCTGCCCATGGGTGGCTGTATAAACAATCTGTAAAATTGAGCAATCTAGTCTTTTCACATCTATTTTAGTTCGTTCTTCTTGCTGATCCTTGATAAATTTCAGATCACTATATCAAGCTCCTTCCAGAATTGCATCAGCTGTTCTAGCTGGCCAATCTATTATTGAAGTTTCTAAAATCTCTTTTATTCTCGGGATTAAACCATTTACAAACATATTAGTGAATCCTGAAGGTGTGTCTTCTGCCTCACCAGAATAGTCTTTAAAAGCTAGCATACACCTAGTGTGAAAATCTGTAACTTTTTCACCCCTATCCTGCCTTAGAGATGTTAATCTCGACCAATCCTTTACAAGTTTGCATACTACTGTAAGGAATTCTAACAATTTTTTATTTCTTTACACAAAAACAAAATTATCTCTTTAAATCTTCTTTTGGAAATCTATCACAGGGTCTGTCACGAACTGAACGAGTGACCCTATGAAAATCAGCTGGATTAAAAAAACACAAATTATCTAGAGCTGCCCAAATGGGATTATAACTATTAATTATTTGAGACCATAAAGACACAAATCTACCAGGGTTCCCCTGTAATTCGGAAATGTTTTAGTCAAATCAAACACGTCTTTAAGTAGTCACAATATCATTTCCCACAGCTGCTTCAGGTTCACAGTGGCAGAACATAAATTAGGCTGAATAGAGCATCCTGAATAGAGCCTAAATCATAATATAATTGATCACACTTCATCAGAAACACAATTCTTTTGAAAAGTACACACAAATGAGAAGTACACAATAACAAATCTGCTTAAAGACCTATAAATTCTGCTTTGAATTTCAAATCATTACTGCTATCCTGAACTCTAGGCATAGGTAATTTATGTCCCGAGAATGCTAATTCTTTTGCAACAGAAACTCTATGACCTATTGCTACTTCTAAGATTCTTATTACAAGTACAACACTTTCAGTTTCTTGATTCAAACATGCTCTCAATTCATTGAGCTGGGAGACATTCCAAATATCCAAAATACACAATTCTACTCCCCCTAACTTCTGTTGCTTTTTAAATATTTTCTTTTTCTCTTAGCTCTGCTACACGAGTGACCCGCACTTGCTCAGCTGGTCAATAGTTACATTTCCTAACACAAACAACTTGTGTTTCAAAACATAAACATTCCTAATGTTTTCATCATGTACCATCCGTTCCCACCATGTAAGCACATTTGCACGGTTTACCTTTAACCGTTAACTCATATCTCAGGCAGTGGACCTTATCTACAGAGAAAGTTCCCTCCAAAGGAAACTGCAAATTCACTTTACCTTTTGTCACTGAATCCCTATGTGCTACGGAATCGATGGCTACATCACCTATGCTTCTCACACATACAATAGAAGCATACAATAAGGGCTACCTTTTCTAAACACTAAAGCCCTAGCTCTGTCATGCCATTCACGCATCTGAGACAGAGCCTGTCTATTTAACAGATTACCCATCACTGGTAATTTTCATAATACTCACAAATCTTCAGGCACCTTCTGCCCTTGCCTTGAATGCAGAGATCTGATCCGAGTCACGGCAAAAACTGAAAGAGAACTCTGCACCTCCCCTCACCTACAACGAGGCAGGGCTCTTGGGTCACACAAATCCACACACAAAGCAAGGAGAAGGTTAATTGATCACAATCTTTAAATAGTACACAAATCTGTAAATAATACATAACACACTTGTATTATACACACAGGACCAAAGCTCTTTGGGAGAGCAAGCCAGGCCTCTGCCTATGTTTACTCTGACATCCTAGCTTTAGGCCACTTTATTTATATGGAAAGATTCCATTACACAGCATAATTTCACGTTATTATTCTACATCTCACATCACGTATATTCATAATATACATATTCTATTCTACGTCTAGTGTTACGTATATTCATAACATACTTTTCTATAGGCATGCACGTCATAGACAATCATGAAAAGACATACATATATTCTCAGGCATGACTATGTAGGCCTTAATTCAATACTGACAGTTTGATATCTCTGACCAGAGACTGTAAGACTGAGAGGCTGGGTAAACAGCTTGCCTTTTACTTATCTTTCTAATAACATAGGCTAATGTTTATGCTATCTAAACCTTTCACCCAATTTCTTCTACAGTACAATCGAGCTTTCTTTCAGTCCTTCCTCTGATTCCGTAAAGAATCATTTCACAGATAAGGAAACTCAGACATCGGTATTAAAAATGGATCGTAGCTAGCTTCTGGGTCAACCTGTAACATCATTTTAGGGGTCAGTGTCTCCACTGATTTCTTACAGCAAGCAGATATTACACAAAGAATTATTGTTCCTAAAATGCTATGCTATCTAAACCTTTCACCCAATTTCTTCTACAGAATTTTCAAGGATGGTATTAAATAAGGAGCTACAAATGATATTAACTCTTTCTTAGGGCTTATGCCTGACTGTGTATCCAACCCAGTACAATCAAGCTTTCTTTCAGGCTTGATAATTGATTTTTGTTTTGTGAGACTTCAGTTTTTATGTACTGACTTGCAAACCATGTAAATTCTGCTCTGCAATTAGTGCCATTGAATATCCGTGGGAGCTGCTGCTACATTCCTCAATGCTAACTGGGCAGCAGTGATATTGATATGCGGCTCAGTTAGCAATAAATAGCAAAGTCAGGCACAGGGAACCCTGGATTAGCTTTTGCCTCAGAAGCTAACTGACAGTAGCTGAATATGGCCATTGTCCGGTTAGCTTCACAGCAATCCAAGCAGCCTGGCTATTCAGTGCCAGAGCTCAGATATGGCCCCAGCATTGAAAATCCTGGTTTTAAGTTCAGTGCCAGCAGCTAGCCACTTTAGTAGTGCTAGCCACTGGTGCTGAATATTAGGCCTTATTTTTTTTTGCATATTGAGGATGGAGGAACTCCCCCCCCCAATCTTCTGTATAGTGTTGCACATTTTATTTATTTATTTATTTTATTTATTACAAGTTCTTATATACCGCACTATTCGGCATCAGCGCGGTTTACATTATAACATAAAGACCATAACAACAAGCTGTTTGGTTTACATCGAACAGGAGTACAAACTTGGAGAACCGGGGTAAACTATATACAAGAGATAATTACATAGAACAGAATAGAGTCTTAATAATATCAAGAACGGCATGGTGTGTTCATGAGTGGGTCACTTCCTCTGGTTCAATTGCTGGTAGGGTAGTATTGAAGGAAGAGGTGGTATTTGAGTGCCTTCCTGAACTGGAGTAGGTCAGTAATGGCCCTTATGTCGGAGGGTAGAGCGTTCCAGCATTTGGGTACATAGAAACTGAAGGCTCTGTTTGAGGTTGTCATGTTGCACTTTGTCAACGCCTTCGAGGTTGTCAGTAGGTTTACGGCTGATGTTCTTCTGGATCTGTTGGGGGGTACTGTGTGAATCAGATCTGTGAGTGAGGAGGATGAGATACCCTTGATTGCCTTGAATGATAGGACTAGGGTTTTAAAGATGATCCTCCCATGGATGGGGAGCCAGTGAAGCTGTTTAAGAATGGGAGTTACGTGGTCGCTTCTGGAGGCTCCGTAGAGGACTCTTGCTGCGGCATTCATGGCCATCTGTAATGGGCTAAGAGTGGATTGAGGGAGACCTTGTAATATGGCATTTGCAAAGTCGAAGTGTGGCAGGATTAGTGCTTGGTATATGGTTCGGAAGTCATCAGGGTCCAACATGGAGCGCATATGCCTAAGCGAGCGTATTTTGAAGTATACAGCTTTGACTATGTTATTTATGTGATGTTTCATATCCAGACGTTGGTCCAATGTAACTCCAAGGTATCTTATTGTTTCTTTAGCTTGTAGGTCAGCTTCCTTGACACTGACGTGGGCTGGAGGGGTGAAGTTGGGGTCTTTGGAGATGAAGAGCACCTCTGTTTTTTTATGTTGAATGCGAAGGTTTTGTGATTGGAGCCACTCTGAGACCGAATTGAGGCAGTCTACCAACGGTGCCAGGTCTAATTGAGTTGTGGAGAAAGGCATATATAAGAGAATGTCATCTGCGTATATCAAGCAGTTGACTTTGAAAGATCTTATGATGTCGCAGATGGGCTGCATGTATATGTTAAATAGTAGGGAAGACAATGAGGAACCTTGAGGCACACCTTGCTTTTGATGGAAGCGTTTTGACTCTTCTGTACCGGACTTCACATATTGCCATCTACCATCCAGGTAAGAGTTGCACCATTCTAATGCACTGTTGCAGATACCTTTCTCTTTCAGTCGACCGAGGAGAATTTTGTGGTTTACTGAGTCGAACGCCGCAGCGATGTCTAAGAAGACGAGTACAAATCCTTGTCGGATGTTGTTAATGCCTGTGATAATGTCGTTGAATAGGTTCGTGAGAAGGGTCTCGACCCCATGATATTCTCTGAACCCATGTTGGCAGTGATCTAGGGGCGCTGTGGTGTCTATATGATCTTGGATTTGCCGTTGTGCCTCCTTCTCAATTATCTTGGCTAAGAGGGGAATGCTAGCTATAGGCCTATAAGATTCGACCTTTTGCGGGTCTAGCTTGGGGTTTTTCAAAAGTGGCCTGATGGAAGTCTGCTTGAGTGCTGCAGGGAAGTACCCTGTTGTGAATGAGAGGTTCATTAGATTTGCAATGAAGGGGCTGAACGCACAACGTAGCTCCTTAATCCAAAAAGCTGGGCATGGGTCCGTTTGTGCAGTGGAGGTATTGAGAGATGCTATGGTGTCCTCGATGCATTTAGTGGATGGTGTAGAGAAGTTATTTAGTGGGGTTGCATTCGTTGGTTCTTAACCCTTTTGCTAGTTTTCCAAGTGATCCCTGATAATGATATTTTTTATGCTGCTTCTGTAACCAGTGTATTTGGTGTATACAGTAGTTTCTAATATTAATAGAGTAAATTGGGGGGAAGGGGGGAAATAATCTGCATGGTACTTGATACTGTGAGATTTTTTGGGGGAAACTTTGTGGGCGTTTCCCTTTGAAAATACATTTACAGGCTTATGTCTAGTCTTGAAGGACTAGAAAATGTGACTGCTACTTCTGGAGAGAGATCTGCAATTGTGAGTATATATTTCTGGGAATTTTTCTGAAGGGGCTTCTTTGGATTAAAGCTGATTAATCTGTGAACCCAGTGTATTTGTTAAATGAGTTAGGGCCTAGTAGCAGCAGTTTAAATTTAAAACACAGAAGAGAGTTTTCTGTTTAGATTTAGAACCCAGCAGAGAACTTCTAGTTTAAATTACATAATAAGTCAGAGCCTAGCAGCAGCAGAGAGCTTTAATTTAAATCAAATCAGAATATAACTTAGCATAAAAGGCAAAATGGGGTCAGTATTCTTTGAGCAATAAATAAATCTTCTAGAGACCTTTAGAAAGAGGCCTTCTACCTAGGGGGCAAGAGACCTGTGAAACGTTTTCGATAGGCGTTAAAGCCAGGTGGCAGGTCAAAAGGCCATTTTGAAAGACTCCTTCTATCCAAGCAAGGACTGTTAATCACCCAGGAAGTTGGTCACAGCTTACTTCAGAAGCACAGGACAGGGTACTGTGTAGCAGCCCTCTTTTAATAAGTCTTATTTCCCTCCCTCCCTTCCCAACACCCACCCACCCCTGGGATAATCATAGCTTTAAAGGTACTTACACATCTTAAAGGAAAGGAGGTGCTCTCAGGTGCAACTCGTTATCCAAATCAGTCATACACCAAGGACCTGAGATTAATTAAACTTCAGGTGAACAAGGTATATTAAACATATTAGGTACACTTTTATTGGTATAAGTATCCACAGCAACCCTTAGTAAGTAAAGAACTTAAAGATCTAAACACAAGCCTAAAACTAAGATGCAGACAGCAGTCCAGCAGTGAGATGGGGGCTTTCCAGTTTTTTGCATTGAGTGTCACGTGTGAATATTTTTCTCCCAGTTGGTGAGGGGTAATACGTGTGCACAAGGTGCAAAGAGCTCTTTGCTCTCAGGCGAACGATTCCGTTCTCTAGAGGCTAGCGTAGCAGACCTGAAAGACATAAGAAAGACAGAGAGGTACCTAGACAAGACCTACAGGGATATCGTCCTGAAGTCCCACCTCCAGTCTGGCAGCATCCCTGTTGCCATGGAGGAGAGGGGTCACGTAAGAGGAGAGCATCACCCTGGTGTGGCAGGAAGTGATCCTGTAACTAGGACCTCTCCTCCAGATGATGTAAAACCCTCTCGCACCGAGGAAGATCCTCCAGGGCCATGTGCCCATGAGGGAAGGTTTAGGACAGCCATTATAGTTGGTGATTCGATCATTAGGCATGCAGATAGCTGGGTGTCTGGTGGACGTGAGGATCGCCTGATAACATGCCTGCCTGGTGCGAAGGTACCACCTAGATAAGTTCTTAGGTAGTGCTGGGGAGGAGTCTGCTGTCTTTTTACATGCCAGTACCAATGACATAGGAAAATGTGGTAGGGTGGTTCTGGAGGCTAAATTTAGGCTTTTAGGTATGACGTTGAAATCCAGAACTTCCAGGGTAGCATTCTCCGAAATGCTTCCCGTTGCACGCGTAGGACCCAAAAGGCAGGCAGAGCTCCAGAGTCTCAGACAATGGTGCAATGATGAGGGGTTTGGATTTGTTAGGAACTGGGGAACATTCTGGGGAAAAGAGGGGCTCTTCCAAACGGATGGGCTTCACCTTAACTGGGATGGAACCAGGCTGCTGGCATTAACCTTTAAAAAGGAGATAGAGCAGCTTTTAAACTAGATAATAGGGGAAAGCCGACAGTCGCACAAGAGCACATGGTTCGGTAGAATGTATCCTTGTAAGATACTACCAAAAGCAGAGAGGTTCCAAAAAAGAGTAAAGTAGCCCAAATGCCCTTGAGTATGGAGCAGACAGAGCTTAAAGATTCCAAATTACCCATGCCTACCAATAGCCAAATTAATATGAATGAAATAGTCTCTAAAATGCTTTATGCAAATGCTAGAAGTCTAAAAAAATAAGATGGGAGAGTTAGAATATATAGCACTAAATGAGAGGTTAGATATGATTGGAATCTCAGAGACATGGTGTAAAGACAACCAATGGGACTCTGTGATCTTCAGGAACAAGCAGGAATGTAGTCTTCACATATGGGTATCGTCGGTACCGACGGAGCCTGCGTGGGAACGCTTCCCAGCATCAAAAAGGAAAGCTTTTGGGAGCATCCCACAGTGCCTGCGTGCTGCCTTCCCGCCTTTCCCAACTATCCCTCTCCAGTTTTTCGTTTTCCGAGCAGCCGACAGGTCGCACATCCTGTCACCGCAGAAAATTCCATTCTTATACTACTTTTATGTGGTCGCGTCTGCCTTCCCTCGACGCTATACCGGTACAGCCGGTGGTTCTTTACTTTTTTTTTTAAATAAAAAAAACAAAACAACTTAGTTTCTGGTGTCTTTCCTTCGGTAACTTTCTTCTGTGGTGCTAGGCGCCATTTTAGGCCCAATTATTTCCTTAAACATAGAAAAACCTGCTTCGGGTTTTAAAAAATGTTCCAAGTGTGGTGGTACCATCTCAGTCACCGACACCCATGAGTGGTGCCTCAAATGTTTAGGTCCTGAACACTCTATTTCAGAATGCCTCGCCTGTGGAATGATGTCTAAAAGGGGTTGGCAAAACCTGGCTGCTAAACTTAGCACCCTTTTTCCCTCCGATGCTGCGTCCGTGGCATCGACGTCCTCCAGGGCTTCATCTTCCTCCCATGGATCTCAGGTAACTAAACATAAATCTAGCCAGTCCTCAAAGGGTAGATCTCCTTCTAAGCATCGAGATGCCTCTGGCGTTGCCCTTGAGGGATCTTCTCTGGCAAAATTGCCCCGGCGGGAGGCTTCGGCTTCCAAAGCACTAATGGGGCTCCAGGATGTTCTCGAGGCCTCAACCTCGACAGAACTACTGGTGCCATGCTCTGCGGTTCCGGACGCTTCAACCGGCACCGATACGCAAGCATTGGCAGCGTCGATAGACCAGAGATTCTTGGCTATTGAACGCAGTCTGGCGACTCTTCTCACGGCCTCGATGCCCCTGAAACCTCTTCAGACACTTCAACCGTTACCAGCACCGACTGCATCGACATCGGCGGGCATACCACTGGGACCGAGTCATGCGTCTCTATCCGGTATCGACAAGTCGGTACCGGAACACTTCGATACCGACTTTGATCGGTACCATGACTTGCATTATCACCGGGATCAGAGATGCTTCGAGTCCTCAGATGAGTCCGAAGACTCTGCCGATACCAGAGTACTTCTATCCGAGAATTCCTCTTCTCCTCAGCACAGGATGTCTCCGCTAGAGGATATGTCCTTTCAGGATTTTATCCGAGATGTGGCCCGATGTCTTTCCATCACAATGGCTCCTGAAAAAGAGCCTAGGGCAAAGGAATTAGAAATCCTTCAGTACCCTAAAGCTCCCAAGGAGGCAGCTACCTTACCTATTCATGAGATGTTGCATGATCTTATGTTAAGGATGTGGGAAACACCTCTAACCACATCTCCTCATTCCTGAAGACTCGACACCATGTATCGTGTTCCTCCTTGTCCTGGGTTTCAAAAGACTCAATTACCATACCATTCCATGGTAGTGGAATCAGCCATGAGATGGATAAAGAGTGCAAAAAGGCATGCATCTAATCCTCCAGGATGTGAGTGTAGAACTCTTGACGCCTTTGGGCATTGATCCTTCCAGGCTTCCATGCTTTCTGCTAGGATCAGTTCCTATATCTTGTATATGGGGATGTTCCTTAAGGAAATCACAGGAGACTTAGAGCTTATGAGCCCTCTTCTTCGTGATGATAAAAGGCAAGATTATCTCGCTCTTGTCAAACATGTTCAGGATGTTTCCAAGTTTGTGAATCGTGCCGCCTTTGATTTCTTTGAATGCTTAAGCAGAACCTCTGCTATTGCCATAGGTGCACGTAGGATTCCTGGCTCCAGGCATCTGACTTGGAAATCTGGGTACAGGACAAATAGGGAAACATACCTTGCACAGGAGAGAATCTCTTTGGCAAGAATAGCCAGGAAAAAGCTAATGAGATAGATGCTGACAATATCACTTTGGATAGATTGTCTAAATGTACAGCTGATCCTGCGAGGAAAAGATCCTCTAAGAAACCGTTCTTCAGCAAGAAGAAAATGTTTTATCGCTCCTATACACAGCAGGGAATTCGTCCAGGTCAGTCTGCCCAAAAGGGACAGCAACAGCATCCTAGACAACAAAGGAAGCCAAAAGCTGCTAAGCCTCAACTGGCTCAGCTGATTCAGCCTCCACAGGGGCTTTGACTCCTGTCTAGAGAACTTTGCCTTCCTGGCCCTGAACGGACCAGAATCCTCCACCATCCCGGGAAGGTTATGTCATTTTGCCCCCAGATGGTGTCAGATAACAGCAGAAAATTGGATTCTGTCCATTGTAAGAGAGGGGTACAGACTTCATTTCCTCAGCATGCCCCCTCCTACAATAGTAAGACAGTTCAGTTCTCAGACCTCTCTCAATGACCGGTTAGGTTAAGAGGTCATTGTGCTCTTTGCTGAAGGAGCAATAGAAGAGGTACCCATTCCCCAACAGGGTACGGGGTTCTACTCCCCCTATTTCCTTATTACTGTTGACTCTATAACCCCCTTGGGGTCTTGATCCCACACACACAAAATACCTGGGTTCTTATCTTCCAGTACTCCTCAACAGGAAATAAAGACACGACACAATTAATTAATCAATCAATTGCTATTGAGCTCTATATGGAAGAGACACACCGAGTCTAATTTGACTATTCCAACATGCCTCTTCAAAGATGGTTCCGAAGAGCTTAGCTTTTATTAGGTGATATCAGCTGATTCAGTTAATCTTTAATTAACATCTGGTACTTTCCAAATTCCACGTGTACATCAATTTTACCAACATAGACAATATTATTTATATAAAAAGCAGAAGTTATATCTTATAATTACGTTCATTAAATCCAGTAGGTGTCACTGTGCTGTTAAAAGCTAATTAGTTACTCATTATATTTTGCTGATTTCTATTAAACTAAATCCGTTATATTTACTAAGTGGCTTAGAGTCAATTTCACAAGAGCAGGGCAACCTTCCCCAGAAACTGCTTAGCCTATCCTCTTGCAGGATGAACAGCCTCACCCTTTGTTCTATTTAATTAAGGAACTTCAATCTGACCTAATATCTGCTTGGTACACAGACTGTTTGCAAAAGCGCAAATGCTTCTAATTTCTCAACGTAATGTCTAGCTGAAAGCAGAAGTGTTTTTTAAAGGGATAGATTTAAATGCAATCTTGACCTGTACTTCTGTTAGGCCTATACTGAGCTAGATTACTATACTTTTGTGTCATGTATGGTTTCATGTGTAGCTGACTTTGGTTTTATTCCAATCGAGATTATTGAGCCTGATCTGCTGTCTGTTCCTGAATCTGAATCTGAGTCTGACATGTCCAAATCTGCATATCCAGGATAAATCATAGGTGTATAGACTTGCTTATCAGTAGTGCTCTCATCCAGCTCACTGATTACATCCAACTTACATTTGGGGCCTAGCTGGGGTAGGCCACGCCCACAGTCCTCCCTTTGGTTCTGCCCAGAACCACAATCTTCATAGAAAGGCATTTCACGAAGCAAGTCTCCTGTACTAGGAACACTTCGCAATTTCAAAACTGCAATAGTGTGCGTAGATTTAGGCAGGTATGTAGTACAACACTTCATAAAACAAACAAGACCAATTCCTAAAAGTAGGAGAGCCACCAGGAAACCAAACAAGCCTGTCAGTATCGCTTTTACTGGACCTGACAAGCCACTCCATATATTATCAAACCAAGGCCATACAGAATCAGAAGTTCCCTCTATATTCTCTCTGGAAAAGTGGGTTTCTTTTCTCACCTGTTCTAGAAAACCTGAGACTATCTTACTTTGTGAATTAATGATCGTACAGCAGTGATCTCTTACGATACCACAAACTCCGCCCTCTTTGGCTAGCAAATAATCTAAGGCCATCCTATTCTGTGCAGAGTAAGCAGTTAACTTGTCTACAGTACCTTGCATGATTGTAAGAGCATCAGTCAAATCTTGGGCTGTTACTTCAATTAGAGCATAAATTCGCAATAATTGCTCACCATAACGTTGTGTAGGACGTATGGCACCAAAAGTACTTAGCCACACTGTTCCTGTGAAAGTGCTCACTTCTTGTTGAGTTAACATAGTGGTATCTTCTAACAATTTCCTTGCTGCACGTATATCAGCACTAGAATCATCTGTTGCTCTGCACTGACGACTTGGGGGCGTCCCTAATAAAGTTTCATAAGGGACCAGTTTCCATGGTAAGTCAAGAGTAGCTATGTAACAATTGCCAGACCAATCAGCAGGCAATCGAACATAAGCAAGAGTTCCACACACAAAATAGGGACCTACCAAGGCAAGGAGTCCATCAGGCCAAATTTTAAAATCTTTAGGTTTTGTGATTAGAACTTCAGTTCCAGGCCCCATATTTCTTAACCATGGGTGATAATATCCTAAATAGGGATACACATAGTTGTCAACATACCCAGATGACAAACCATCTTTGCTATTCTGCAATCTATACTTCCCATATGCTGGGAATCCATCCTGATCATAATACTGTAATTCATACTGATCAAGACGAGTCTTATTTATTTATTTAGCTGTATTTATATCCCGCTTTTCACCGGGTCAAAGCGGTCAATTGGGAGATACATTTAACACGAGGGGATATGACACACATATGCTAATACTTACAGGGAACATGGGCAATGGAAGGTTAAGTGGCTTGCCCAAGACCACAAGGAGTACCTATAGGACTAGAAATCCCAGTCCCTCCGGCCTGAGATTGCTGTCCCCAGGTGGGACTTGAACCCCCGGCCCTCCGGCCTGAAGTACCTTGTCCTAACCACTAGGCCACTCCTCCCACAGGGGATCAGGGATGACATTGACTACCTTCAAATTTGAAAGGGCTTGCACAGAACTTGGTGTAGAGGACTCTAACACTAAATGGACATGGTTGTTAGTCATAACAGTCTGACACTTAGACAAAGGAGTTTCACCCACAGGATATATTCCTTTTCTTTGGAAACAGATAGGAGGATCAGCCATTGGCTGAGGGCTAATTATTCTCGGAGCAGGAGTTACTCCTTCTGGCCATGTTATAGTAAGATTAAACAGGGTTTCATTCATAGATAATTCCTTCAGCTCTTGCAAGGAAAGAGGTCGAGGTCTAGGCAGGAATCCAAACTGTGTAGCCACTGGGTGAGGCAAGCAGACTGCACAGCTGGAAATATTAAATCGCTGAATTAAGGAGTAAATATGAGAATGAAACACATTATAGAAAGTACCATGTTTTGCCCAAGGAGCATGTGGGTCATATTCAGGAACTGTATGGTCAGGGACTGTAGGAAACTGGGTCTGGAGGAGTAGTAACACCCTCAAGGTCCCTGAGCATCTTATCCACCATTTCCTGATGTATAGGGGCTATGGTTGCTTTTCTTGACAGCCACGTTATCAACTCATCTATGCTGTTGATACTACTAAGAGAGCTGACAGACACCAAACCCAGAAAAACAAAAACAGTGCCAATGCTACTGCAAATATGCATATTAACCACTTATCAATAACCAATTTTGGATTACGTTGTGATTGTTCAACAATTTCACAGTCACTTTCTTGATCAAGTGGAGATGACCCTGGAGGAAATGAGTCCAGTTCTATTTCAACTAATTCTTCAGGAGGTGGTCTAGGTGGCAGTTGTCTTATCCAGGGGACGGCGCCTTCTTGCACTGGTCCAGATGTATCCACGCTTTGCGCCCCTTCACCTTCAACGCCGAATATCCCACCAGCAACACTTGGAACGGTCCCAGAAACTTCGCTGCTAGAGCTGACTTGGGTGCTGGATCCTTGATGAGTACCCAATCTCCTGGTTCCACGTCTGGGGTTGATTGTGACTGAGCTCCCTGTTTTGTAAGCTGCAAAAAGGAAGGAGACACCAGCGTTTGGTACAAATATTTACAGTAAGATAATAAATCGCTGCACAATAGTTGGGGATCCGGCAATTGATCTGGTGGAATTATCACATGTGCTGGAGTAGTCGCTGGACGTCCTGTCACAATTTCATAAGGGGTAAGACCTTGTCGAGTTCTCTGAGGAGAGTTACGGACTGAGAATAAGGCAAACGGCAAAGCTTCCACCCAATCCTGACTCCAATCATGAGTCAGAGACCGGAGAAGCGCCTTCAGCGTCCGATTCATCCGTTCCACTTGGCCAGAGCTTTGCGGATGGTACGGAGGATGAAGTTGCTGGTGAAGGCCAAAAAATGCAGTTATGCCCTTCCAGACCTCCGCCGTAAAGGCTGGACCTTGATCAGAAGACAAAAGTAAAGGCACACCCCACAAAGGAATAAACTGAGTAAGCAAGCATTTCAAAACAGTAGCAGCAGACAAAGAATTTGTCGGATAGGCCTCAGGCCATCCAGAATATAAGCAAGTAAAAACCAAAAGATGTTTCCTTCCCCCCTTGGCACAAGGCAGATCAGTAAAGTCCATTTGCAAGAAGAGGAAGGGTCCTCGAGGCCTAGGCAAGGATGGAAAAGGCGATGCACGCAAAGTGCTCCCGGATTTTCCTGCTTGCAAACACGGGAGACAAGAAATACACACAGCATGAGCAGCAGAAGCAATGTAGGATTATGCCACAATTGAGCAAAAGCTTTTGTCATAGCCAGTACACTTAAATGCAACTTGTGATGCAAAAATAAGGCAACAGGATATAGCAAAGATTTAGGACAAATAATCAAATTGTCCTTTAACCAAAGTCCAGTACCATCAGGAGATGCTCCCCAAGTGAGCCAGTTCTGTTTTTCAGTGAAGTCAGCTGAGTCCTGATGGGAACGCATCAAGTCCAAAGATATTGAGCCAGAAGTAGAAGCTGCAGGTGAACGAAGAGTTAATAAAAGGTGTGATGGAACTGCAGGTCCTGCTGCTGCGTTTTTAGCAGCTTGGTCTACAAACTGATTGCCTTGTGACACCAGAGTACCATTAAGATCATGTCCTTTGCATTTCAATACAGCCACCTGAGCTGGCTTAAGCACTGCAGCAAGTAGACGCTCAATATAGCGGGCATGTTTGATGGGTTTATGGGCAGCCATCAGGAACCCCCGCTGAGCCCAAATATTTCCAAAATCCCACAGAATCCCGATTGCGTAACTACTGTCACTATGGATATTGACAACCAAATGCGTAGACATTTCCAAGGCCCGAATGAGAGCAAACACTTCCGCCAACTGGGCACTTGCAAATGGCAACGCTCTTGCTTCTAGTACAGAATCAACAGTAGTTACAGCATACCCCACAAGTAAATGTCCATGTTCATCACGGAAAGCAGAACCATCAGTAAACAGAACCCAATCAGGGTTTGACAAAGGTACAGCAGATAAATCAGGCCTAGCCTTTGAATAGGCTGTCACAGAAGAGAGACAATCATGAGTTCCATCAGGGTCAGACAAATGTAACAAGGGCTCCAAAGAAGCCAAAATTTGAGCTGGTTGTAACAAGGAAACTTCATGCAAGGTTACATGTGCTTGAGAAATAGCCAAATCAAATAACAGTAAACGGGAACTAGATAAAGGTTGAGTCTTAGCTAAATGCAATAGCCTAGCTACTGAGTGAGATGTGTATACATGCAGTTTATGCTGGAGAACAAGGAAGTCAGTAGTCTGTATTGCAAATACCACAGCAGCTAAAGATTGAAAACAAGGTGGCATGCCAGCAACAACAGAATCAAAAGCTTGAGAGAAATAGCCTAGAGGCTTAAGTCCAGAAGGAAAACATTGTGCTAGAACACATACTGCAGCCTTAGTAGATGTCGCTACATAAAGGCGGAAGGCCAAGTTATAGTCCGGAAATGAGAGACAAGGAGACTTTAGTAGCGCTTGTCGTAGAGAATGAAAAGCATTATGCTGCGCTTCAGTAGGAACTATAATACCCTCTGGAGCTTCACGGCCAAGCAGGGCATAGAGTGGAGTAGCAAGTTCAGCAAAATCTGGTATCCACTGGCGACAGAACACCAGAAGGCCTAGAAAGCGGCGTATTAGAGGTACAGTAGCAGGAAAAGGCATTGACATAATAGGGCCAATTCTCTGAGCAGTAATAGAGCGTACAGCAAAAGAAAGGCATACACCTAGAAAGATCACTTGTGGTACAGCAAATTGCAATTTTGATTGGTTTACCTTCAACCCTAGACGAGAAATATGTACAAGAGCTAACATAGTATCAGCAATGCAAGCATCATAACATGGAGAACAGATAAGTAAATCATCTACATACTGGATCAACACAGATTTGTCCAACGCCAAGTCTTGTAAAGCAGCTTTTAGGGCCTGTGAAAAATAAGCAGGACTTTCCGTGTAGCCTTGAGACAGCGTAGTCCAGGTATACTGGCGCCCTTCAAACGTGAATGCCAGTAAATACCTCGACTCCTCCCCTACCGCTATGGAGTAGTAGGCGGAGCTTAAATCTATAACTGAGAAGTGGGTGGAGTCACATGGTATGCGAGTCCAAATATCATGAGGGTTGGGCACAAGAGGAAAGATGGGCATGACAATGCGATTAATTGCTCTCAAATCTTGCACGAATCTGTAGGACTTACCATCAGCCTTTAACACAGGTAAGATAGGAGTATTGCAAGGAGAAGAAGTAGGCACCAACACACCCTGGGCTAGCAGATTTTCAATTACTGGCCGTATTCCAGCCACCGACGTTGCAGGCAATGGATATTGACGCACATATGGTAGTGGAGCTCCTGGTTGCACTTCAATCTTGACTGGAGGAATGTTGAGATGCCCAATATCGTCACCTGGTACTGCCCACAAGGTGGAAGGAAGGGTATCCAATGGTGGAGTAGTCGCAACAGCCGGTGTCACAGCTATAGGCTGTTGTACTTGCAGGGGACACAAGGTACATGTCAAAGTGCCAGTTTCCCAGCTTATAACAGTCTTGTTCCTAGATAAAAAATCTCGACCAAGCAAGTTGACAGGCAAAGTAGGGCCTACCAGAAAATCTGTATGATATAATTTTCCCTCCACTATAATTGGCACATCTGATAACTTTTGATGCATTATAGTCTTTCCTTCAATTCCTTCACAAGGTACTTTAGGAGCTGCAGGTAGTGCCTCAAACAGAGGTGGAGGTAACTGGGATAGCGCTATGGCAGATGTAGAGGCACCTGTATCTAACAGGAAAAGCAGTTCACACCCCATAACAGTAGCACGTATTTCCCCCTGTGTGTTTGGACACACAACCAGGCCTAGTCAATCCTCACTATAATCCACATCAGTCTCTGCATAGTATTGAGTCATCACTGAAGGCTGGTTAGGGGTAGATACAGGGAATGAAGCAGATGGATATCTAGCAACATCCTGTTGTATCCCAGGCTGGGGAAAATTGCCCCTTGGCTTAGTACAATCTCGAATCAAATGGCCCACTTGCCCACAACCATAACAGGCACGATCCCCCTGCTGTCCCCCCATATAGCCACGTCCTCTTCCTCTAAAGGGGGCTGCACCTCTTCCACCCCTTGGTCTACCACGTCCTCTAAAGTTGGACTCATAACTTGCTACTTGTAAATTTAAAAGTTTTTGATGTTGCCGGTCAAGTTTACCTTTGTCAGCTTCTTTCTGCCGTTGAATTCGCTTCTCGGCATGCAAAGCCGCTTCCAGGATCTCTTGTGCAGACTTAGTAGACCAGTCAAGCAAAGCATTTTCAAGAATATCTTTAATTTCTGGTTGCAGTCCATTCACAAAAATAGAACAAAACCCTCCATCTCAGCGTTCTGAGGAGAAAAATCTCGGAACGCTAGGCAACATCTAGTGTGATACTGGTTTACCGTCTCACCCCCACACTGCTTTACCTCCAAGAGTTTGGACAGATCACGGACTGGGGTACACTTCTTCTCTATGGCTTTTAACAAATTATCCCTATGTTCTCTAAATGCAGTCATTTGAGCAGCATCAGTAGCATTAACCACAGGATCTATACCAGGCCACACCCAATTAATATTATCACGCAGTTGAGGGTGGGTGACTGCCCTTAACTCTATAGGATTCAGAAAAACTGCTTTCAATAAATTTTGTAAATCTACCCAAGTAGGATCATATGTAGTTATTAGCTGTCGCCAATAATCTACAAACTGACCAGGCTTCTCCCTTAAATCAGGGCATGATCGAGCTAAGCTAAAAATTTCGGCGGGGGACCAGTTTGTTGCTAAGGTAACTAATCCCCCATCTCCTCTTGGAAATGCCCTGAATGGAGCCAACAGGTTGTGTTCTGTGCTTATTTCTCTAAGCTGTTTATCTTGATTTAATGATTCACCTAATTGCAAAGTTAAACTCTGCAAACTCTGCTAATTAGAAAGCAATGGAGCCTTGGTCCAATGCCCGATTCCCTTGGCAGTAGCAGTTATCGCTTCGGCCAAAATCCCCTTAGCCTGACTAAAAGGCAACAAGGTTACAGTATGCTGCTGAATCTGTAACTCTAATGCTTCAAATACAGTTGTAATTAATTCAGTTAATGTATGAGCTCTGGTCAAAAGAGAATCATTATATTTTTTTAATTGGTCCACAGTAGTTAAACCTCCTAACTGACTTGCTTCAATGCCAATTAACTTTTCAAGCTCTAGAATATCCTTAGTTAACACCGTAGCTCTAGTAGCACGGTGAACAGCTGCAGGTGTAGAGACAAAGGAGCCATCACCCCCAACTGCTCCCGGTGGCGAATCAACAGATACTATACTTGACACATCAAGCTTAACAGGGGTAGAGATATCAGACACAGCACCCAGCCGGATCGAGGGCGCCTCTCGATCTTGACCAGGGACTATGGCTGGCACATTATTTCTAGACAGAGAAATAGCTAATGCATTAACCTCATCCTCATAAGCGGGCGGCGCGGATGCCACTGCACAAGGCTCACAACTAGTTACAGCTTTACTTTCATCATTACCTCTTTTAGTTAAAACACATATTTGCTCTTCCATGTGATACACCTGATCTCTGACCTTCTTAAATGTAGAATCAATAGTGTGTTTATTCTTCTCGGCCGCTTTAGAACACCAGAAATTATAAGTAATCCATTCATGACAGGAATTCTCATCTAATGCTAGCACAGATTGTAAATATTTCAATTTAGATTCATGAAAGGTCCCTCCAAGGGGAAACTGCAATTTGGGATTTGCCGCAGTGACAGAATGCCATTTGGCCACATAATTTAAAGAACTGTCCCCATATTCTCTTTTCATCACATAATTGGGACTCCCTTTCTTATCTATTGCTATAGCACAAACTCTCTCTTCCCAGTCTTCTAACTGAGACTCCTGCTTCACTTTAGCAGATTTATTACCCATTGTAATACTTCACACACAGATATCTGTCAATATACTAACAACTTGTGTCCTCAGTAGGTTGTTTGTTTCCTGTTGAACAGCAAAAGGAATCCGAGTCACGGCACAAACTGTTGACTCTATAACCCCCTTGGGGTCTTGATCCCACACACACAAAATACCTGGGTTCTTATCTTCCAGTACTCCTCAACAGGAAATAAAGACACGACACAATTAATTAATCAATCAATTGCTATTGAGCTCTATAGGGAAGAGACACACCGAGTCTAATTTGACTATTCCAACATGCCTCTTCAAAGATGGTTCCGAAGAGCTTAGCTTTTATTAGGTGATATCAGCTGATTCAGTTAATCTTTAATTAACATCTGGTACTTTACAAATTCCACGTGTACATCAATTTTGCCAACATAGACAATATTATTTATATAAAAAGCAGAAGTTATATCTTATAATTACGTTCATTAAATCCAGTAGGTGTCACTGTGCTGTTAAAAGCTAATTAGTTACTCATTATATTTTGCTGATTTCTATTAAACTAAATCCGTTATATTTACTAAGTGGCTTAGAGTCAATTTCACAAGAGCAGGGCAACCTGCCCCAGAAACTGCTTAGCCTATCCTCTTGCAGGATGAACAGCCTCACCCTTTGTTCTGTTTAATTAAGGAACTTCAATCTGACCTAATATCTGCTAGGTACACAGACTGTTTGCAAAAGCGCAAATGCTTCTAATTTCTCAACTTAATGTCTAGCTGAAAGCAGAAGTGTTTTTTAAAGGGATAGATTTAAATGCAATCTTGACCTGTACTTCTGTTAGGCCTATACTGAGCTAGATTACTATACTTTTGTGTCATGTATGGTTTCATGTGTAGCTGACTTTGGTTTTATTCCAATCGAGATTATTGAGCCTGATCTGCTGTCTGTTCCTGAATCTGAATCTGAGTCTGACATGTCCAAATCTGCATATCCAGGATAAATCATAGGTGTATAGACTTGCTTATCAGTAGTGCTCTCATCTACCTCACTGATTACATCCAACTTACATTTGGGGCCTAGCTGGGGTAGGCCACGCCCACAATTACAAAGAAAGCAGGAGGACACAGACCCATTCTAGACCTCAGAGAATTGAACAAATTCCTGTTCAGAGAGAAGTTCAAAATGATTTCTCTAGGAACGCTTCTGCCATACCTTCGGGGTCAGGATTGGCTTTGTTCTGTAGATCTCAAGGATGCGTACACTCATGTTCTTATCCATCCAAGTCACAGGAAGTTCCTTTGATTCCTGTTTCAAGGGAAGCACTACCAATACAGGGTTCTTCCTTTTGGCCTGGCCTCTGCACCAAGAGTGTTCACAAAATGCATGGCTATGGTAACACAATTTCTCTGCACCCTGGGAATATTCGTCTTCCCTTACTTAAACGACTGGCTCATTCGAGCCCCTTCAGGGCCTGAAGCCAGTTTTGCTCTGTCTTGCACAATGCTCATCCTACAGTATTTGGGACTTGTCATAAACTTCCCAAAATCCAACCTTGCTCCCACTCAGTTCCTAGAATTTATAGGAGCTCATCTGGATACCAGACAGATAAGGGCCTTCTTTCCACAGCCCCGCTGGCTTCGCATTGTGCAGTTAGCTTCCCAAGCAGTGCTCAAACCTCACCTCACTGCTTGTGAAATGTTACAGTTGCTAGGCCACATTGCATCCACCGTGCATGTGATTCCTTATGCTCGCCTCCATATGAGGGCAGCCCAGTGGACCTTATCCACTCAGTGGACTCAGGCGTCAAGTTGCCTGTCACAAAGTAGCAAATTCAGATCATCTTATTTTGTCCCTCCAATGGTGGCAGTCACCTAGAAACCTTATGGTGAGGTCTCCTTTCCAGCAACCCCTACCTCAAGCCACTCTAACAACAGATGCTTCACAGGTGGGTTGGGGAGCCCACCTGCATGACCTCTCTACCCAGGGTACCTGGACTCCGCAGGAGGCCTGTCTTCATATCAACCTCCTGGAGCTCAGAGCAATCTTCCTTGCTCTTCGAGTGTTTCACACCCAGCTCAGCTACATGACAGTCCTAGTTCAAACGGACAATCTGGTAGCCATGTTCTATGTGAACAAGTAGGGCGGAACAGGCTCTCTGTCACTATGCAACGAAGCTTTGCGACTATGGGCCCTCGCCAGAGAGCTTCAGATTCATCTCCTTGGGGTGTATCTTCCAGGCATTCAAAACTCTTGGGCAGACGAACTCAGTCGAGTTCTGCTTCCACACAAATGTGTCTCCAACCAGACCAGGTGGCCCAAATTTTTCAAATTTGGGTATCCCCAGACATAGACCTCTTTGCAAGTCCACTGAATGCCAAACTTCCCCGGTTCTGTTCCAGAATTCCGGCTCAAGGTTGTCAGGCCAGGGATACTTTCCTCCTCCTTTGGGGTCAGGACTTCCTGTATGCCTTTCCACCCATTCCCCTAATTCCCAAAACCCTATTCAAGCTTCAGAGAGACGAAGGTCATATGATTCTCATAGCTCCACGTTGACCACAGCAACCGTGGTACCCTCTGCTCCTACATCTCTCTCAAGCTCCGCCTCTAGAGTTAGGATCTGCTCCAGATCTTCTCTCACAAGAGGACGGGATGCTCTGGCATCCCTATCCCCAGTCTCTGCATCTCAGGGCCTGGTTGCTGAAAGCCTAGGACTTCAGGATCTTAACCTTTCCCAGCATGTAAAGGATATCCTTCATGCTTCCAGGAAACCCTCCACAAGATGCTCTTAAGCATTTAAGTGGAAGAGTTTTACCATATGGTGCTCGCAGAAGGGTCTTAACCCTCTTGTGATATCTCTAGAATCATTACTGGAGTATCTCCTTCATTTGTCAAATGCAGGGCTTAAGACCAATTCATTGAGAGTCCATTTAAGTGCTACTGCTGCAGCTTTGAAGCCTCTAAATGGACAGCCTATTTCCTCTCATCCTCTCATAGCGAGGTTTATGAGAGGTCTTCTGTTAACTAAGCCTCCCATAAGGCCACCACCGGTGGCATGGGACTTAAATCTGATTCTTGGGCAGCTCATGAAACCGCCCTTTGAACCATTAGCCACTACCTCTTTGAAATTCCTTTTCTGGAAGGTCATCTTTCTTGTTGCAATCAGATCAGCACATCGCATCAGTGAATTGCAAGCGTTGGTGGCTGATCCTCCTTATACAAGGTTCCATCATAAGGTAGTCCTTAGGACTTATCCACACTTTATGCCAAACGTGGTGTCACCTTTTCATTTAAATCAAGCGGTTTACCTTCCTAAGGCCTCACGCCTCAAATGCAGAAAGAAATCTTCATACTTTGGACTGTAAAAGGGCTTTGGGCTTTTACTTGCAGAGGACACAGCAACATAGAAAGTCCTCTCAACTCTTTATTGCTTTTGATCCTAGTCATTTGGGACTTCCAGTCTCCAAAAGAACACTGTCCAACTGGATTGCACAGTGTATATCTTTTGCCTATGAGAGTAAGTACCTTCCTCTTGAAGGCCGTGTCACAGCTGACAATGTGAGAGCCATGGCAGCCTCATTGGCTCATCTTCACTCTGTGTCTATCAACGACATCTGTCGAGCAGCTACTTGGACCGGTAGATACCTTCACAGCCCATTACTGCTTAGACAAGGACTCCCGCCGGGATGCCTTGTTTGGTCAGGCTGTTCTTCAACACCTCTTCTATACTTAATCAATTCCTACCCACCATCCCTGGTAGGATGCCAGAGATCCATGGGGGGAAGTGGAGCCCTTTCACGAGGGCACACAACTTCTGGGGCCTTCTCCCTTGCATCTGCAGCTAGGGAGTCCCCATATGTGAAGACTACATTCCTGCTTGTTCTTGGAGATAGCATAGTTACTCACCTGTAACAGGTGATCTCAGGGAACAGCAGGAATTTAGTCTTCATAACCCACCCACCTCCCCTAGGAGTTGTGTATCTCTATCTCTCTCTCTTTCTTTCTTTTCCTCTCTCTTTTGTCTCATCTTTAAACTCAACTGGAGAGGGACAATTGGGAAAAGCAGGAATGCAACACGCAGGCGCTGTGGGATGCTCCCAAAAGCTTTCCTATTGGACGCTGGTGAGCGTTCCATGCAGGCTCCGTCGGTACCCACGATACCCATATGCGAAGACTAAATTCCTGCTGTTCCCGGAGATCACCTGTTACAGGTGAGTAACTATGCTTTACAGGTGAGTAACTATGCTATACCTGGGTACAAACTATATCGTAATGATAGAGCTGATCAAATTGGAGGAGGGCATTGAGATAGAAAGGATTAAAGAATTGCAGGAAACACAATTTGCTGTAGAATCTCTACGGATTGAAATTCCATGTAAAAAAGGGAAGGCGATGGCAGTGGGGGTGTACTAGCGACCGCCTGGTCAGAATGAACAAATGGATGATGAAATGCTCAAAGAAATCAAGGAAGCTAACAAAAGTTACAGCACAGTAATAATAATGGGTGATTTCAATTACCCCGGTATCGACTGCGTCAGTGTCATGGCAGGACATGCTAGGGAGATAAAGTTCCTAGATGAAATAAATGACTGCTTCTTGGTGCAGCTGGTTCATGAACCGACCAGAGGAAAAGCCATATTGGACCTAGTCCTTAGTGGAACACCAGATCGGGTGCAAGAGATAAGGATGTTGGAGCCACTTGGCAATAGTGATCATAGCCAGATCATGTTTGATTTAATTAGTGGAGGAGGGATGGTAAGGAAATCCACAATACTACCTTTTAACTTTCAAAAGGGAGGCCATGATAAAATGAGGAAAATAGTTAAGAAAAAACTAAAAGGAGCAGTTGCAAAGGTTAAAGACTTACATCAAGAGCCAAACGATGAAAAATGGAGACAGCACTGGCAACTCAAATGCAAGGCATTGATAAGGCAGGCAAAGGTAGAATTTGAGAAGAAGCTTGCTGCAGAAACAAAAATGCGTAATAAAGTACATTCCTAGCAAAAAACCTGTGAGAGAGTCAGTTGGTCCATTAGATGATAGAGGGATTAATGGGGCACTAAGAGGCGAGAAGGTGATAGACTGAATGAATTCTTTGCTTCGGTGTTTACTGAGGAAGATGTAGGGATGTTACCCATGACTGAAGTGGTATTGAAAAGTGCGGAAGAATTGAAGGAAATATCGATACATCCTGAAGATGTATTACAACTATTTGATAAACTGAAGAGTAGCAAATCACCTGGACCGGATGATATACATCCAAGGGTGTTGAAAGAACTGAAATATGAGATTGCAGACCTGCTATTAGTAATCTGTGAGCTATCATTAAAATCATCTGTACTACCTGAAGATTGGAGGATGGCGAACGTGACGCCAATTTTTAAAAAGGGTTCCAGGGGTGATCCAGGAAACTACAGACCAGTAAGCCTGACGTGAGTACCGGGAAAAATGGTAGAAACCATCATGAAGAACAAAATTGCTGAACATATAGATAGTCATGGCTTAATGGGAGACAGCCAACATGGCTTTAGACTAGGAAGATCTTGTCTTACTAATCTGTTATGTTTTTTTGAAGGTGTGAGTAAACAGGTAGACCAAGGTGAATCGGTTGTTATAGTGTATTTGGACTTTCAGAAAGCTGTTGACAAGGTTCTTCATCAGATACTTTTGGCAAGACTTCCAATTTATCAAGATCTTCTTGCAATTTTCCACAATCTTCATGGGTTTTAACAACTTTAAATAGTTTTGTCATCTGCAAATTTGATAACCTTACTCGTTATTCCCTTTTCCAGGTCATTTATGAATATGTTAAAAAGCAGTGGACCCAGCACAGATCCCTGGGGTACACCACTATCCCCCTTTCTCCATTGGGAAAACTGGCCATTTAGTCCTACCCTCTGCTTTCTATCTTTTAACCAGTTCCTGATCCATAATAGTACACTGCCTCCTATCCCATGACTCTTTGTGTACCTGTTTATTCACACGTTCAAAAAAACATAACAGATTAGTAAGACAAGATCTTCCTTGTCTTAAGCCATGTTGGCTGTCTCCCATTAAGCCATGACTATCTACATGTTCAGCAATTTTGTTGTTTATGATGGTTTCTCCCATTTTTCCCGGTACTGACGTCAGGCTCACCGGTCTATAGTTTCCCGGATCACCCCTGGAACTCTTTTTAGAAATTGGCATTACGTTGGCCATCCTCCAATCTTAAGGTATTACAGATGATTTTATTGATAGTTCACAGATTACTAATAGCAGGTCTGCAATCTTGTATTTCAGTTCTTTCAACACCCTTGGATGTATATCATCCGGTCTAGGTGATTTGCTACTCTTCAGTTTATCAAATAGTGAGGAGCAGGTTATAATAGTCAAGACGATAGGTGATTAGTGGCTGGATGAGGGTCTTAGTGGCGTGTGTAGAAAGGAAGTAAAGAATTTTGTTAGTATTAACGAGAAAGAAGCTACAGGTTTTAGTTATCTGTTGGATGTGTGTAGAGAGAGGGAAATAGTCAGATGACCCCGAGGTTGCAAGCTGAGGAAACGAGGAGAAATATTGTGTTATCCACAGAAATAGAGAAGGGAGGAACATAGGAGGTGGGTTTAGGGGAAGATAAGGAGTTCAGTTTTGGTTGTGTTCAGTTTCAGATGGTGGTGAGTCATCCAGGCAGCAATGTTGGATAAGCAGGCAGAGATCCGGATCTGGATTTCTGGAGAGATTTCGGGCACAGAAAGGTAGATCTGAAAATCGTCAGCATAAAGATTGTACTGAAAACCATAGCAGAAAATAAGTGCACCAAGGTACTGAGTAAGAGAGAAAAGGAGAGGTCTGAAGACAGAGCCCTGAGGTACACCAACTGAAAGTGGGATGGCAGTAGCGGAGGAACCATCAGAACATACACTAAAAGTGCGATGGGAGAAATAAGAAGAAAACCAGGACAGAACAGAGCCCCTAAATCAAAGCGAGGACAGTGTACCAAAGAGAAGGTGGTAATCAAGTGTCAAAGGCAGCAGAAAGATCAAGAAGGATGAGAATCGAGTAGAGGCCTTTGGATTTGGTGAGGGACATGTCTCTAGAGTCTTTAGCAAGAGCCGTTTCTGTGGAATGTAGAGAATTAAAGCCAGATTGCAGTGGATCCAGAAGGGCTTGAGAGGAAAGAAAGTCAAGACAGCAGTAGTGAACCGCTTATTCAAGTAGTTTTGAAGGAAAGGCGGGGAGAGAGAGAGAGGCCAATAACTGGAAGGATAGGTAGCTTTTGGGAAGGCTTTTTGACGACTACTACTATTTAGCACTTGTAAAGCACCACGCACGCAGTGCTGCACAACTACCCTACAAGAGTTAGTCAACATACAAGAGACTGTCCCTGCCCATCAGAGTCAAGCTCATCGGAGCTTACAATCTATATAGAACAGTACAGAGCATTAGTCAGTTCAGCGGAGGGTACAGTGTGGTATAGTTTGGTCTAAGGTTTGGTCTTAAACGTAGATAGGGGCCAGGGTAGGGTAAGATGAGGATGGAGGTCAGGATCTGAATGCAACGGTGAAGAGGTGGGTCTTCAACCTGGATTTGAAGAGGGCCAGGGAGGACTCCTGGCGCACAGACACAGGTAGGCTGTTCCCGGCGTATGATGCAGGAAGGTGAAAGGAGTGCCGTCGGGAGTTTGCGGTGTGGGTGAAGGGCATTGATAGAAGTAGTTTGTTGGCGGAGCGCAAATGTCAAGTGGGGAAGTAGGGAGAGATAAGAGATAAGTAATGAGGGGCCATAGAGTGAATGCATTTATAAGTCAGCAGTAGAAGCTTGTATTGGATGCAGAATAGGACAGGGAGCCACTGAAGTGATTTGAGAAGAGGAGTAATGTGGGCATGGCGAGGCTGGCAGATGGTTAGTCGAGCAGCATGATTTTGTATAGATTGAAGGGGAAGGAGGTGGCTCACGGGGAGACCAGCGAGGAGTAGGTTGCAGTAGTCGAGGCGAAAGGAGATTAAGGAGTGGATAAGCGTTTTGGTAGTGTGTTCAGAGAGGAAGGGGCGGATTTTGCTGATGTTGTAGAGAAAGAAGCGGCAGGTTTTAGCTACGAGCTGGATATGAGCGGAGAAGGAGAGAGAGGTGTCAGATTACCCCTTGATTTCAGGCCGAGGGAACAGGATGGATAGTATATCCATCCACCTGGACTGAGAGAGGGGGAAGTGGGGGGGAGGAATTTAGTCTTGGCCATGTTCAGTTTCAATCAGTGCTGAGACTTCCAGGCAGCGATGTCCAGAAGACAGGCAGGGATCTTGGATTGTGTTGCTGGAGAAATGTTAGGTGTAGAGAGGTAAAATTGGGGGGAGTCAGCATAGAGATGGTACTGAAAGCCATGGGAGGAGATAAGCGCTCCGAGGCCTTGGGTATAGAGCGAGAAGAGGAGGGGGCCCAAGTCAGATCCCTGAGGTACACCTACCTGGAGCGGGGTAGGGAAGGAGGAGGAGCCACCAGAGCATACACTGAATGAGTGATGGGAGAGGTAGGAGGAGAAACAGGATAGAACGAAGTCTTTGAAGCCAAGTGAGGAGAGGGTGGTGAGGAGAAGGTTGTGGTCAACGGTGTCAAAGGCAGCAGAAAGGTTAAGAAGGATGAGGATAGAATAGAGGCCCTTAGATTTAGCCAGAAACAGGTCGTTGGTGACTTTTGTGAGTGCCTTTCAGTGGAGTGTAGGGGACGGAAGCCGGATTGTAGTTGGTCCAGGAGGATCTGGGAGGTGAGGAAGTCGAGGCAGCGACGGTGGACTGCTCATTCTCATAGTTTGGATATGAAGGGAAGGAGGGAGATGGGTCGATAGTTAGAAGGGCATGTGGGATCAAGTGTGGGTTTCTTGAGGAGGGGTGTGACAACAACATGTTTGAAGTCAGCGGGGACGGTTGCGGTGGAGAGAGAAAGGTTAAGGATGTGAGTGATGGAGGGGACAATGGTGAGGGAGATGGAACGTAGGAGATGGGTGGGGATAGGGTCTGATGAACAGGTGGTGGGTTTGGAGGAGGAAAGGAGTGTGGTTTCTTCTTCAGAGACCAGACCGAAGGAGGAGAGGGTGGATGGGGGAGGAGAATTGGGGAGGAGGGGAGGTAGATGAGGGGGTGGGGAATTGGAGGGTAATTTTGTGGATTTTGTCATGAAAGTCGTCGGCTAGGGTTTGGGCAGAAAGGGAGGGTGGGATTGGGGGCGGGGGGACCTTTAGGAGAGAATTGAGGGTATTAAAGAGAAGTCGAGGATCAGAGGAAAGGGAATTGGTCAGATGGATGTAGTAATCTTGTTTGGCAAGTGCCAAGGCTGACTGGAAGGAGCCAAGCATGAATTTGAAGTGTAAAAGGTCTTCTGGGGAGCGGGATTTGGACCAAGCTTGTTTGGCAGAACGAGCGCAGATGCATAGGTAACGGATTGTGGGTGAAAGCCAGGGTTGGGGAGTAGATCGTTTTACAGGACATGGGGTGGGAGGGGCAAGAGTGTCAAGAGCTAAGGATAATGTAACATTGCATGAAGATAGTGCCTCATCGATGGACTCGGATGATAAAATGGAGGAAAGAGATGGAGAAATGGTGGAGGAGAGAGTCAGGGGATCAATATTATTAAGGTTTCTAAACAGGTCAGAGGAGAAAGGACGAGGTTGGAATGGCGGAAGCTGAAGAGTAAATGTTAAGAGGTGATGGTCAGATGAGGGAAGGATTGAATTGCGGATGTTTGAGGGAGAGGAATTGGAGAAGAGTATTAGGTCAAGGCAGTGGCCGTGTAGGTGTGTGGGAGCGGTGGAGCAGAGTTGGAGGTCGAATGAGGAGGTAAGAGCGATGAACTTAAAGGCATGGGGGTCAGAGGGCTTGTCGATGTGAATGTTGAAATCGCCAAGAATAAGAGTAGGGGAGGAGGGATCCATAAAGGTGGAGAGCCATGAGTCAAAGTCGGCAAGGAAGGTTGATTTGGGTTTGTCGGGTGGGTGATAAATAACAGCTACACGGAGGGGAAGTGGTGTGAGGAGGCGAATGGAATGGACTTCGAAGGAGAGGGGGGAGTGTGATTGGGGTGGCAAGAGGGGTTGGAAGTGGCAGGAGGGAGTGAGAAGGAGGCCGACGCTACCACCGGACCAGTAGATCAAGGTGTATGGGAGTACTGGTAGCCCCCATAGCAGAGAGAGGCAATGGAAGTGGTATCGTCTGGGGGGAGCCAGGTCTTAGTTAGGGGGCAAGAAGGTGTAGGGCATTAGAGATAAAAAGATTGTGAATAAAAGTGATTTTTTAAATGACTGAGCATAGGGCTCATGAAAACGGGAGAGCGGGTGGGGGGGGGGAGGAGAGGGATATGGATAAGGTTGGATAAGTTACGTGTGGAAGTCTTGTCAGAGTAGCGTGGGGGTCTATTACTAGGGTAATACCGAGATTTAGAGGGAGGAGTGTGTGGGTGGGTATGTCTGGGTGTATCTGCTCTCCAGGGGGGACATGAGGGAAGGGAAATGAGGGATAAATTGATGGTAACAGGTAGGTTGTGTGAGGGATTATTTTTGGGGATAAGGTTGGAGTTGATATTTATGGATGAATGATTGTGGGATGAATGGGGGAGGGTGGAAGGAGGGAGGAGTAATGTGGGCATGGCGAGAAGATTTCAGAAGATTTCCTTGATACAATTGTACCTTAGCTTGTTACAGACACTAACAACCTTGACAAAGCCGTTGCTAATTGGAACTCTGTAATAAAAACAGCTTCCAAACCTTTATATACCAAACCTAAAAAGCCCTATAAAAGAACATCAGAAAAATGGTACACACACAAACTAGCTTCAATTTTAAAAAAACTCTGAAAAATAGAAAATAAATGGCGAACAAAAGAAACACCAGAACTCAGGAATTTATACTTTTCAACTCTTAATGCCTACAGATCAGCAACTAACAACGCCAAAAAACAATATCATACAATAATCCTATCTAAAGCTATTAACCGTCCAAGGGAACTGTTTGAAATTGTAAAATCTTTATCTAAAGCCCCTACTGATAACTATCAACTAGTCCCTATCAACATACAAGATCTAGCAAACTATTTCGCTAGCAAACTTAGGGGCTTGTTTACAAAGCCGCGGTAGTCGCAGCCGCGGCCCCATTGAAATCAATGGGGCCACGGCTGCGATTACGATCGCAAACCGCTACCGCGGCTTTGTAAACAAGCCCCTTAGACTATCTTTAATACCAATACCCGACTCCCCAAACTCAATAAACAATAACAAGGCATGGAACTCCTTCCAGCTTATTGACAAAAAGCAATTACTCAATATAATATCTACAATCAACACAACCACATCCTTGCTTGATCCCTGCCCAGTTTCTTGGATTAAGACAACAAAACAAGAACTTGCCCCCTTTATCTTAGACATAGTAAACCAATCCCTTCAACAAGGTGTGCTGCCTAAAGAACTCAAATTCTCTGCAATCCACCCGATTTAAAAAAAACAAAGCTCTAAATGAAAATGACCCATCATCATATCACCCGATTGCCAGTATTCCTTTCCTGACCAAAATCATTGAAAAAGCTGTTCAACTTCAACTCCAAGATTATATTGACACATCCGCTCCCCTTGATGATCACCAATACGGGTTCCGCCCTTTCCACGGTGTTGAAACCCTACTTGCCTTTCTCGATACTCTCATTAAGGGCTTAGACAACACAAAACAAGCATTCATCCTGGTGTTCCTTGATATATCCGCTGCATTCGACAGTGTAAACCATAATATACTCATTTCAAGACTCAACCAGATAGGTTTACAGAAAACTACCCTAGATTGGTTTAAATCATACATATCTGATCGATCACAATATGTACAACTTAACCAAACTTCATCACCCCCATTTCCTTAAGATCAAGGAATACCCCAAGGCTCCGCTCTATCTGCTCTACTATTTAACCTTTATCTACAGCCAATATGCACCATATTCCAAAAATATAAGATAAACTACCACATATATGCGGACGACATTATGTTGCTCTCCTCAGTCAGCATACTTGATCCCAACTATGATAAATTAACAGCCTGCCTTATAGAAGCTGAAAAATGGCTTCGATCAAACAATTTGACCATTAACCTAAAAAAAACTGAAGTTCTGATTGCAACAAGAAACACAAATTTTACACCACCAACTGACATCAAACTTCTGAACTTTACTCTTCCAGTTAAAGAAGAGATTAAATACCTAGGAGTCACCCTTGACAAGACCCTTAGTTTCACAACTCACATTAAGAAAATAACTAAAACAATTTATTATAAGCTTCGTTCCATTCAACAACTGAGGCCTCTTTTAGAAAATGATAATTTTAGAACTATCACGCAAGCCTTAATAACCCTCACACTTTGACTTCTGTAATGGCATACTACAAGGCATAACAAAGAAGAATCTAAAAATTCTTCAAATGGCCCAAAATGTTACCGCAAGAATAATTTTTAAAGCCAAGCTAACTGACCATATTACCCCGATTCTATTCTCTGTACATTGGCTACCAATCTCCAGCAGGATTCAATATAAAATACTGTTGACCACCTTCAAATTAATTAATAAAATTGCCCCATCATACCTATCCTCACTTGTTCATAGCCCTACTGAAAACAGAATAAGACGAAGAAGGAACCTTAATACCATCATAGTGCCTGACCTTATAAGGAAGACAAAACATACAACAAGCAACAGCGCCTTCTCATTTGTAGCACCAACCTTATGGAACAACCTCCCAGATCAATTAAGAGAAATAAAAGATCTACAAAAATTCCGAAAGGACCTAAAAACATATCTGTTCACTCAACACTGCTTCAACACAGTTTGTGACTTGAGTATGGCCTCCCAACCTCCATAACTTAGCATGAATACACCCTTTCAAATTGATTCACTACAATTTTGATTACTGAACTTAAGACGATTCTTTAAACATGTATATATGTAAAAACTATGTAGTAACTTATAAATAGTTCTAAATCTGTTTTACTGTTGCTTACAGTTCCATGTATCTATTATATAGTCGCACATTGTTTCATGTACTTTAACATTGTTTGATGTAAACCGCCACTGATCCTGGGAATTGGCGGTATATAAAAGTTTTGCAAATAAATAAATAAAAATTGTAGATGAGATTAGATGGGGTACATGAGGAATTTTTTTTGTGTGAGAAGGAAATCGGGGGGGGGGGGGGGGAACCAGGGTTGAGGTTGATATTATCTGATGAGAGAAGGAGAATTAGTATAAGAGAGCGCGGTACAGCGGAGATAATATGGTGGAAGTGAGGGTGGGGTTGCTTTAAGGAGAGGGGGGCTGGTTGAATGCGGGGGATGGTGTGAATAAGCTCAAGAGCAGGTGCTAGGCTAGGGGGCAGAATGGAGAGAGAAGTGAGGAAGGTAGAGGGAGGATGGGGGAAGTGAGGAAGGTAGGGGGAGGGTAGGGGAGGTGAGGAGGGTAGGGAGAAATGGGGAAGTAGGGGGAGGGTGGGAGAAGAGGAGGGAGGGTGAGGTATAACAGCATGAGGAGAGGTATAACAGCATGTTTGAAGGCCACCGAAACAATTGTAGTGGAAAGCGATAGGTTAACGATATGACTGATGGAAGGGATTACGGTGAAAGAGAGAGAGCTTAGTAGACATAGAAACATAGGTCATGTGGTCTTTTTCTGCCATCATGTTTCTATCTAGTCTGCCCTTCCATATCAAATGAGTCCCTTATTTTCATTTACAGATCTTCTGTGGGAATGAGTGGTAATGGGATCAGAGGAGCAGGTAGTCAGTTTCCTCCTCAGTGATTCCAGAAAAGAAAGAAAGGGTGACTGAAGGTAAGGGAAGGATTTGGGATTCAAGAGGGGAAAGATGAGGTGGAGGTGACCTTGCAGAGAATTGAAGGCTAATTTTCTGAACTTTGTCATGGAAGCTGTTAGCCAAGGTCTAGACAGACAATGAAGGAGGGATTGTGGGTTGAGGGACCTTGAGGAGAGAGTTAAGCATAGCAAAGTGACAGCGAGGGTCAGAGGCAAGAGAGTTAGTCAGATGGACATGATTCTCTTCCTTGGCGAGTGCTATGGCTGACTGTGAAAAGGCTAGAATGAATTTGAAACATAGGTAGTCAGCTGACCGGGTACAAGAACATAAGTAGCAAGTTGTCAAGGACAGCCAGGGTAGAGGAACGGTATGCCTCACAGGGCATGGAATGGGAGGAGCAAGTGCATCCAGGGCAGAGGATAGTGTTATAGGAGGATACTGCCCTATCAAGGGACTCAGGTGACAAAGTGGAGAAAAGAGGTGATAAGACAGCAGTGGAGAGAGCTGAAAGGTAGATAGTGTGAAGATGCCTAAACATGTTGGTGGAGATCGGGCGAGGCAAAGATGGGGGGTGATTAAGGGTGAAGGTTAGCAGGTGATGGTCAGATGATGGCAGCACTGAGTTGGAGAAGTTGGAGGGTGAGCAATTGGAGGAGAAGACATGGAGTGGAGGAGTGGCCTAGTGGTTGGGCAAGGTACTTCGGGCCAGAAGGTCGGGGGTTCAAATCCCACTAGAGGACAGCAACCTTGGGCCGGAAGGACTGGGGTTTCTAGTCCCACAGGTGCTCCTTGTGGTCTTGGGCAAGTCACTTAACCCTCCATAGCCCATGTTCCCTGTAAAATAGTTATCTCCAAGTTATAATGCCCTGTTCAATGTAATTTCAGTTCGTTCAATGTAAACCGCACTGATGCAGAATAGCGCGGTATATAAGAGAATGTAAATAAATGGTCAAGGCAATGACCATTCTTGTGAGTAGGCGTGGTAAAGCATAAGTAGAGGTTGAATGAGGAGATTAGGAAAAGGAGCTTTAAGGCATTAAGGGTCATCAGCGTGAATGTTAAATTCTGCAAGAATTAGGGAAGGGGAAGATGCATGCAGAAAGGAGGAGAGTCACAAGTCAAAAGCGATGAGAAAGGTAGAGAGAGTTGTTGGGGGGTCCGATAAATGACAGCTACCCAGAGAGGTAGTGGAGAAAATAGGTAGATAGTATGGGCTTCAAAGGAAGAAAAAGAATTAGGTTCCTACTCTCTCATTCCTTCCAATTTCAGCCCCTCCTTCTGTCTCCATCTAACACTGCCACCATGGCAAATTGGCAGAGCTGTATGGGAAAATAAGTAGCCTCCGTGACAGAGGGCAGCGACTGAAGTCGAATCTTAGGGAGAAGCCAAGTTCTCAGTATTCACATTAATTCCATGCTAACTAGTCACCCCTTGGTAGCTTTTACCAAGCCCTGTATATAAGTTTGGTGACTTAAAATGCCCTACATGCCTAGTGACCATTCCTATACTATTGTTGAAATGTAAGCAGTTTTAAGTTACAATATAAACCGCTTTGATTGAAAGATAAGGCAGTATAGAAAACTTGTTAAAAAATAAGTTTCAGTAAGAGCCAGGAGATGCAAAGTATTAAACATAAAAAAGTCATGAATGAAAGCAAGTTTATTGGAAATAGAATGTGCATTCCACAATGCACATGAAAATGGAAGAGAAGAGGGGAGAGGAGAGGGATATGAACAAGATTAGAAAGGTTATGTATTGATCTGCCCTGGAAGTGTGAAAAACGTCTAGGTGGGCAGGGTTGGGGTTGACATCTCCAGATGAGAGAAGAGAAGAAGTGAGAGAGAGGAGGTGGTATGACGGAAGCGAGGGTGAGGTTCCCTCAGTGAGAGTGGAGATGACTGAATGAGAGGAAGGAAAAGGTGAAGCTGAAGGGCAGATAAGGTAGAAGACAAAATGATAGGGGAGGTGGGCTCAATAAGGAAGTAGGGCCATGGAATTGTGTGAACGAGGGGAAAAGATTAGGGAGCGTTAACATCAAGGACACAAAGTGATGTGAAGCCACAGGAGAGGGAGAAGAGAATGCAAATCAAAGGAGATACAGGTGGAGAGGGAGAAGATTGTCCTGGTGGCTTCCGGTGCACCTACGTAATTGTGTCAATGAGCAGAGGAAGGCTATGAAAGAATGTTAAGCCAGGGGTGGGTGAGAGAGTGGGTAATAAAATGTTGAGAAGGGGGAGACAAAGCACTGCAGAGATCAGGATCTAAAGGACAGACAGGGGAGACACTGATAAAACAGAAATATAGACAGAACAATACTTAACAAGCTAGATTCTAAACAGGCACAACAAAGTGCCTGAACAGAGCATAGAAAGGTAGAAGAGGCTTGCAATGAGAGTGCTCTCAAGCAAGAATCTCCAAATGGGACCCTCAAATATTTCACCGCTCTCGCTGCCCACTTAAAGAGGAATATGCCTTATAAATCCCCCTCTATTTTATCAGGTAGTTTTATCTTATGAGCTTCTGACTTGCTCTTGTTCATTTCAAACTCTGAAGGCTGACTGTATCTCTGAAGCTTCCTTACCATAAATGAATGTCTGAGAAAACATAATGGCAAAGGGATACCCAGCAAAACAGGGAAGGTAAATTCAGACAAAATCCACCACCTTAAATAACATTTATACAATTTGTGTAAAATTGAATATGATGCCATAATCAAAACCTAATAAAATTGCACAATATTGAAGTAAAAGCCATCAGTGTTGGTACCAAGGTTTCATTCACTGTAATGCTGGGTTCACATTATCTAGCTTATAAAAATCAAATGGTCTAATGTCCACAAAACTTTATTAAATGATTTATTTATTTATTTTTATTTAGACAGATTTGTAAAACACCTTATCCTACAATCAAAGTGGTTACATCACATTGGAGGGTTACATTTAACATGTGGGTACTTTACAACATTCAACATGAGGGTATTTAACAACATTTAGACAGTACAATTAGTGAACAACATTATGGAGGGTTTCATTTAGCATGAGGGTACTTAACAACACTATACAATGAACTCGTAAGTCTAGTTGGGATGATTGGGTATTGAATTGGCGCTGGTAGTTGCAATACAGTTTGGGTGGGGACTGTTGTCTGACTGCTCATAGGTTTCTGTAAAGAGCAGGGTTTTAAGGGCCTTGTGGAAGTCTGTTATCTCTTTTAAACACGGTGACGGAATTCAAAACAGCATGGGACAAGCACAGCGGATCCCTATCTCCAGGAACAAGCAGGAATGTAGTCATCACATATGGGTATCATCGGTACCGACGGAGCCTGCGCGGGAACGCTTCCCAGCGTCCAATTAGAAAGCTTTTGGGAGCATCCCACAGCACCTGCGTGCTGCCTTCCCGCCTTTCCCAACTGCCTCTCTCCAGTTTTTCTTTTTCCGCGGAGCCAGCAGGTCGTCGTTCCTGTCACCGCAGAAGAATTCTTCTTTCTTTCTTTCCTTTTTGTGGTCGCGTTTGCCTTCCTCGACGCTTTACCGGTACCGCCGGTTTATTCTTCTTTTCTGTCTTTAAAAAAAAAATTCTACATTTTTCCTATTTTCTTCAGGTGCACGCGCCTTTTTGGGCCTTAGGCCCAAAAACTTTTTCTTACAATGGAGAAACCTGCCTCAGGTTTCAAAAAGTGCACCAAGTGTGGCGGTACTGTTTCCGTCACCGACACCCATGAATGGTGTCTAAAATGTTTAGGTCCTGACCACTCCATCACGGATTGTATGTCCTGCGCCATGATGTCTAAAAGAGATCGGCAGAACCGAGCTGCTAAGCTCAGTACCCTGTTTCCCTCTGATGCAGCTTCGGTGGCATCGACATCTTCCTCCCGTGGATCTCAGGTAACTAAACATAAGTCCAGCCGGTCCTCAAAGGGTAGATCTCCTTCTAAGCATCAAGATGCCTCTGGCATTGCCCTTGAGGATTCTGCACCGGCAAAATTGCTCCGGTGGGAGGCTTCAGCTTCCAAAGCATTATCAGGGCTCCAGGATGTTCTCAAGGCCTCGACCTCTGCAGAATACTGGTGCCATGCTCTGGGGTACCAGCGGTCTTCTCCGGTACCGACATCCAGGCATCGGCAGCATCGATAGACCAGAGAGTCCTGGCTATGGAGCGCAGTCTGGCTGCTTTCCTTGCGGCATTGACGCCCTCGGAACCGTGACAGACAATTCGGCCGGCACCGGTACCGGTACCGATAGCATCGACATCGGCATCGGTGTCTGCTTTGCTGATACCCAGTCATCCGATGCCCTCTGGTACCAATACCCCGTTACCGGTTACTCCCGGTACCGACTTCGGTCGGTACGGGTATCGGGCTCTTCAAGAGCATCCGGACAGACGGTACTTTGAGTCCTCAGAAGAATCTGAGGATTCTGACAGTTCTGTCGATGCAGGAATGCTTCTCCCAGAGGAGCCCTCCTCCCCTAAGCGCAGGATGTCTCCTCCAGAGGATATTTCCTTCCAGGATTTTATCAGGGAGGTGGCTCGGGGTCTGTCCATTAATGTGGCCCCTGAAACAGAGCCAAGGGCCAAGGAGTTGGAAATTCTACAATATCCCAAAACTCCTAAGGAGGCAGCTACCTTGCCCATTCATGAGATTTTATATGATCTCATGTTAAGGATGTGGGAGACACCTCTTACCTCTCCTCATGCTCGCAGACTGGATACTATGTATCGAGTCCCTCCTTGTCCTGGTTTCCAAAAGACTCAGCTTCCTCACCACTCTATTATGGTGGAATCAGCTATGAGAAGGATCAAGAGTGCAAAGAGGCATGCCTCTAATCCTCCAGGACGTGAGTGCAGAACCCTGGATGCTTTTGGACGTCGGGTCTTCCAAGCTTCCATGCTTTCTGCCAGGATCAGTTCCTATAGTCTCTACATGGGAATGTTCCCGAAGGAGGTCACAGATGATTTAGAAGCTTTAAGTCCTATTCTTCCTGAGGATAGAAGACAGGATTTTCTCACTTTGGTCAAACATGCCCAATATGTTTCTAAATTTGCCAACCGTGCAGCCTTTGACTGCTTTGAGTGCATAAGCAGGACCTCTGCTATTGCCATAGGTGCACGTAGAATTGCTTGGTTCCAGGCATCTGATCTGGAGCTCTGGGTACAAGACAAATTGGGAAACATCCCATGTACTGGTGAGAACCTGTTTGGTAGAGATTGGCAGGAAAAAGCCAATGAGATGGATGCTGAAAATTCCACCTTGGATAGATTATCCAAGTCCACAGCTGATCCTACCCATTCTAAGAAGAAAAGATATTATCCTGCCTATGCTCAACAGACACGTTCGGCAGGTCAGTTTGTCAAGAAGGGTCAGCAACCACCCAAACAGAAGAAAGCAAAGACTGCTAAGCCTCAGCCGTCACAGCAGTCTGAGCCTCCACAAGGCCTTTGACTTTCAGCTAGAGAACTTAGCCTTCCTGGCTCTCGGGGTACCAGAGCCTTCCACCATTCCAGGAAGGTTATGTCACTTTGCCCCCAGATGGGGGCAGATAACAGCAGAGCACCGGACACTCTCCATCATAAAGGAGGGGTACAAGCTTCATTTTTCAAGCATGCCCCCTCACACAATAGTAAGGCAGTTCAATTCTCCGACCTCTCTCATCAACCTGTTAGGGCAGGAGGTCACTATTCTTCTTGCCCAAGGGGCAATAGAAGAAGTACCCATTCATCAGCAGGGTACAGGGTTCTACTCCCCTTATTTCCTTATTCCAAAGAAAACAGGGGGTTACAGACCTATCTTAGACCTCAGAGAATTGAACAAATTCCTTGTCAAAGAGAAATTCAAAATGATTTCTCATGGGTCTCTGCTGCCATACCTTCAGAGTCAGGATTGGCTTTGTTCTCTAGATCTCAAGGATGCGTACACCCATGTCCTCATCCATCTAACCCACAGAAGGATCCTTCGGTTCCTTTTTCAAGGAAAGCACTATCAATACAGGGTGCTTCCTTTTGGCCTGGCCTCAGCAACAAGGGTGTTCACGAAATGCATGGCTGTCGTAGCAGCATTTCTCCGCACTCTAGGAAAATTAGTCTTCCCCTACTTAGACGACCGGCTCATTCGAGCCTCAACAGAGTCAGAGGCCAGGACTTCTCTATCCTGCACAATGCGTATCCTTCAGTATTTGGGTCTTGTAATAAACATCCCAAAATCCAGTCTAACTCCCACTCAGTCTTTAGAGTTCATAGGAGCTTTGCTGGACACCAGAAAGGCAAGGGCCTATCTCCCTCAGACCCGTTGCCTTCGCATGGTGCAGTTAGCTTCTCAAGCAGTGCTAAAGCCTCATCTCACTGCTCGAGAAATGTTACAACTACTAGGCCACATGGCATCTACTGTACATGTGGTTCCCTATGCTCACCTCCATATGAGGGCAGCCCAGTGGACTTTATCCACTCAATGGACCCAGGCATCAGGATGCCTGTCAGACAAAATAGCAAACACAAGTCGCCTTATTTTGTCCCTCCAGTGGTGGAAGTCCACTCAAAACCTGTTGCTGGGGTCCCCTTTTCAACAACCCCTACCCCAAGCAACTCTCACAACAGATGCTTCTCCAATGGGTTGGGGAGCTCATCTGCAAGACCTCTCCACCCAGGGCACCTGGTCTCCACAGGAGAATCATCTACATATCAATCTCTTGGAGCTCAGAGCAATCTTCCTTGCTCTGCGAGTGTTCCACACCCTGCTCAGCTACAAGACAGTCCTCATTAATACGGACAATCAAGTAGCCATGTTCTATGTGAACAAGCAGGGGGGAACAGGCTCTCTGTCGCTTTGCAATGAAGCTTTGCGACTATGGGCCCTCGCCAGAGAGCATCAGATTCATCTTCTGGCAGTGTATCTTCCAGGCATTCAAAACTCTTGGGCAGACAGACTCAGTCGAGTTCTGCTTCCACACAAGTGGTCTCTGCATGCAGACCAGGTGGCCAGGATTTTTCAACTTTGGGGTACCCTGGACAGAATTACGGCTCAGGGGGCTCAGGCCAGGGATGCTTTCCTCCTTTACTGGGGTCAAGACTTCCTGTATGCCTTTCCACCCATTCCCCTAATTCCCAAAACCCTGTTCAAGCTTCAGAGAAACAGAGGCCATATGATTCTCATAGCTCCACATTGGCCACGGCAAGTGTGGTACCCTCTGCTTCTACATCTCTCTCAAGCTCCCTCCCTGGAGTTAGGGTCTGCTCCAGATCTCCTATCTCAGGAGGACGGAATGTTATGGCATCCCAATCCCCAGTCTCTGCATCTCAGGGCTTGGTTGCTGAAGGCCTAGATCTCCATGATCTTAATATCCCTCAGCAAGTAAAAGATATTCTTTTTGCTTCCAGGAAACCTTCCACAAGATGCTCTTATACTTTCAAGTGGAAAAGGTTTACCATATGGTGTTCGCAAAAGGGTATTAACCCCCTTGCGATACCTCTGGAATCATTGCTGGAGTATCTCCTTCATTTATCCAATGCAGGTCTTAAGACTAATTCAGTAAGAGTCCATTTGAGTGCTATTGCAACTTCCTTTAAGCCAGTGGTTCTCAACCTTTTTTGTACCGTGACCCCTTTTACCGTTGGTCAACTTGTGGTGACCCCCAATGATAAAATCAAATGCGTCTCTCTTCCTTTACCGTTAACGCATTGTTGCTGTAATCATTTGTTGAATTATTAATATATTATAGGCCTTTGCAATATGTTTTTATTTATAAAATACTTATTTAAACCACAATAATTAATCACAAGTAACAATATTTGATTTCAAAATTATGATGATTTTGTAGTCAAATCACTAATATGAAATAAAATTATTTTTTCTACCTTTGTTGTCTGACCAATTTATTCTCTGATCATGCTGGTCCCGATCTGAGGCTTCTGCTTTCCTGTCTTCTCTTAGCTCTCTTAGCTCTCTTTCTGTGGTTTATGGTCCATCTGCCATTTCTTATCTCTTTCGTTTTCTTCACTTCTTTCCATCAGCCTATTTCCAGTCCCAGTAACCCTCCCCAGTATCAGCCCCTTTCCAATCCTCACTCCCAGTACCTTCCAATGTCAACTTGCATTCCCATGACTGCCACTGGTGTCCATTCCCTTCCAGTCCCCCTCCTTTCCCACTGACCAATCCCTTCTAGTACAAATACCATGGCAGCCCCTCTCAGATCCACTCCCTTCCAGTTCCATTCTCCCATCCCCTTGTATCAGCCCACTTGTAGCCTTAGCCCCCAGTTTTCTTCAAGGGCCAGCAGCTCTATCCTCCCCTCCCCACAATCAGCCCATTCCCAGTCAAAGCCCCCCAATCAGCTCACTTCTAGTGCTAATCCCCCCTCAACCCCATTACCAGTGCTAGCCTCCCCTAATCAGTCCAATACCAGTCCTACCCACCATCAGCTCATTACCAGTCTTAGCTTCCACTAATCAGCTCATTTCCAGGGCTAGTCGTCCCCCCCTCAACCCCATTACCAGTGCTAGGCTCCCCTAATCAGCCCATCTCCAGTCCTAACCTCACCGATCAGCTCATTTCCAATGCTAGACCCCCATCAGTCCATTACCAATCCTACCCCCCTTGATAAGTCCATTCCCAGTCCTAGCCTTCCCTAATCAACCCATTACCAGTCCTAGCCCCCCCATCTGCCCATTACCAGTGCTAGCTCCCCCATCAGCCCATTATAATCCTAACACGCACTGTCTCTCGCTTCTGTCCAGCATTTATCCCGTCTGTCCAGTATGTGTCCCCCTGTCTCTCTCCTTTGTCCATGCCAGCCCCCTCCCTCCCTCCATGTCAGCCCCCATCCTTCCATCTGTCCATGTCAGCCCCCCTCCCTCCATCCATATCAGCCCCCTCCCTCCCTCCATGTCAGCCCCATCCTTCCATCTGTCCATGTCAGCCCCCCTCCCTCCATCCATCCATCTATGCCAGCCCCCTCCCTCCCTCCCTCCATGTCAGCCCCATCCTTCCATCTGTCCATTTCAGCCCCCCTCCCTCCCTCCATCCATGTCAGCCCCCCTCCCTCCATCCATCCATCCATCCATATCAGCCCCCTTCCTCTCTCCCTCCCTCCCTCCATGTCAGCCCCATCCTTCCATCTGTCCATGTCAGCCCCCTCCCTCCCTCCCTCCATGTCAGCCCCCATCCTTCCATCTGTCCATGTCAGCCCCCCTCCCTCCCTCCATCCATATCAGCCCCCTTCCTCCCTCCCTCCCTCCCTCCCTCCATGTCAGCCCCATCCTTCCATCTGTCCATGTCAGCCCCCCTCCCTCCATCCATCCATCCATCCATATCAGCCCCCTTCCTCTCTCCCTCCCTCCCTCCATGTCAGCCCCCATCCTTCCATCTGTCCATGTCAGTCTCCCTCCCTCCATCTGTCCATGTCAGTCTCCCTCCCTCCATCCATCCATATCAGCTCCCTCCCTCCATGTCAGCCCTCCTCTGTCGATATCAGCCGTGTTGCAGGTTCCCTTCCCCCTCATCCCCTCTCCCCATGTTTGCCTCCCTTCTAATGCAGCCGCAGCTCCCTGCCTCTTAGGGAACCGTGGCTGTACCTGTAAAATCATTGCGGAGCCCTTCCTGTCTCGACGGGCTCCATGCAGCATTGTCCCGCCTCCAAAGGAAGTGGTAAACAACTTCCTTTGGAGGCAGGACAATGCTGCATGGAGCCCGTCGAGACAGGAAGGGCTCCGCAATGATTTTACAGGTACAGCCACGGTTCCCTAAGAGGCAGGGAGCCGCGGCTGCAGAAGAAGGAGGTGAGTTTGCCACTGCCAAGAAGCGGACTCGGCAGTGGCAGCAACTTGTGCGCGTCTTAATTTTTTTTTTTTAACTTGGTGGAGGCTAAGCGACCCCCGCTAAATCCTGTGGCGACCCCTGTGGGGGTCGCGACCCACAGGTTGAGAACCGCTGCTTTAAGCCTCTAAATGGACAGCCTATTTCCTCTCATCCTCTTATAGCAAGATTTATGAGAGGCCTTCTTCTAACTAAGCCTCCCATTAGGCCACCACCGGTGGCATGGGACTTAAACCTGGTTCTTGGGCAGCTCATGAAGCCACCTTTCGAACCTTTAGCTACTACCTCCTTGAAATTCCTTTCTTGGAAGGTTATCTTTCTCATTGCAATCACATCAGCACGCCGCATTAGTGAGTTGCAAGCGCTAGTAGCTGATCCACCTTATACAAGGTTCCATCATGACAAGGTAGTCCTTAGGACTCATCCACACTTTATGCCAAAGGTGGTCTCGCCTTTTCATCTGAACCAAGCGGTCTACCTACCTGTGTTTTTTCCAAGGCCTCATGCATCAAATGCAGAGAGGAATCTTCATACCTTGGACTGTAAAAGAGCTTTATCTTTTTAGTTACAAAGAACACAGCAACATAGAAAGTCCTCTCAACTTTTTGTTGCTTTTGATCCTTCTCATTTGGGACTTCCAGTCTCCAAGAGAACACTGTCTAACTGGATTGCTCAGTGTATTTCCTTTGCCTATCAGAGTAAGAATCTTCCTCTGGAGGGCCATGTCACAGCTCACAGTGTGAGAGCCATGGCAGCCCCAATGGCTCATGTGCACTCTGTGTCTATCAACGACATCTGTCGAGCAGCCACTTGGGCCTCGGTTCATACCTTCACAGCCCATTATTGCTTGGACAAGGACTCCCGCCGGGATGCCTTGTTTGGTCAGGCTGTTCTCCAACACCTGTTCCATACCTAATCAACTCCTACCCACCATCCCTGGTAGGATGCCAGAGATCCATGGGGGGAAGCGGAGCCCTGTTCAGGGACACACAACTTCTGGAGTCTCTCCCTGGCACCTAAAGCTAGAGAGTCCCCATATGTGATGACTACATTCCTGCTTGTTCCTGGAGATAGCATAGTTACTCAACTGTAACAGGTGATCTCCGGGAACAGCAGGAATTTAGTCCTCACAACACACCCACCTCCCCTAGGAGTTGTATCTCTCTATCTATCTCTTTCCTTTCCCTCTCTCTCTCTTTATCTCAGCTTTAAAACTCAACCGGAGAGAGGCAGTTGGGAAAGGCGGGAAGCACTGTTCCCTCTAAGCTGTGTGCGTGCGCGCGCGCGCACACACACCTCGCCGAGCGAACGCACATACTTTACAACAGAGTGCACAAAAAGTTAACCTTCCTTCAAAAGCTGCACACAGCTGATATTTTATGCGCACACAACCTACAGAAAATTAGAGGGAACATTGCCGGGAAGGCAGCATGCAGGCGCTGTGGGATGCTCCCAAAAGCTTTCTAATTGGACGCTGGGGAGCGTTCCCGCACAGGCTCCGTCGGTACCGACGGTACCCATATGTGAGGACTAAATTCCTGCTGTTCCTCGAGATCACCTGTTACAGGTGAGTAATTATGCTTTACAGCAACAGGATTTTTTATTTATTTATTTATTACAGTTTCTTATATACTGCGCTATTTAGAATCAGCGCGGTTTACATTATAACAAAACGACCATAACGACAAACTGTCAGGTTTTACATTGAACAGGAGTACAAACTTGGATAACTGGGTTAACTATATACATAAACTATTTACACTGCAGTGTGAGGGCATTTCTAGATTGGGTCATTTCTTGGAGGGGATATCTAGTTCAGTTGCTGTCTGGGAAATATTGGCAGAAAAGGTATGTTTTGAGAGCCTTTCTGAACTGATATAGATTGTTAATGGCTCTAATGTCAGGGGGTAGGGTGTTCCAGCATTTTGGTACATAAAAACTGAATGCCCTGTTTGTGGTGTTCGTGTTGGACTTTGTTGAAGCCTTTGGTATTGCTAGCAGGTTTACAGCTGATGTTCTTCTTGCTCTGTTGTGGGGGACCATGTGGATTAGATTCGTGAGTGAGAGGGATGAGATGCCTTTGATTGCCTTAAATGCTAATACAAGGGATTTGAAGGTGATTCTCCCGTGAATTGGTAGCCAGTGTAGCTGTTTGAGAATAGGAGTCACGTGGTCGTTTCTGGATGCACCGTAGAGGACCCTAGCTGCGGCATTCATGGCCAACTGTAAGGGAGTTAGTGTGGATTGGGGGAGACCTTGTAGGATGGCATTTGCAAAGTCAAAATGCGGCAGGATCAGCGCTTGATATATGGTACGGAAATCGTCTGGGTCCAGCAGGGAGCGTAGGTGTTTGAGGGAACGGATTTTGAAGTATATGGCTTTGACTACGCTGCTTATGTGGCGTCTCATGTCTAGATGTTGGTCCAGTGTAACTCCCAAATATTTTATTGCATCTTTAGTTTGCAAATCAGCTTCCTTGACACTGACGTGGGATGGGGGCGTAAAGTTGGAGTCTCTGGAGATGAAAAGGACCTCTGTTTTTTTATGCTGGATACGTAGGTTCTGTGTCTGGAGCCATGTTGAAACTGCATTGAAACAATCTGTGAGTGGGGTCAGGTCCATGTGGGTTGTGGGGAAAGGCATGTATAAAAGAATGTCATCTGCATATATCATGCAGCTTACGTTGAATGATCTTATGATATTACATATGGGCTGCATGTAGATATTGAAGAGTAAGGAGGATAATGAGGATCCTTGAGGTACCCCTTGTTTTTGATGGAAGTGGCTAGACTCTTCTGATCCAGACTTCACATATTGCCATCTATCGTCCAGATAAGACTTGCACCATTTTAGTGCCTTGTTGCAGACACCCTTTTCTTTTAGTCTTCCCAGGAGGATTTCGTGACTCACGGAGTCAAAAGCCGCGGCGATGTCTAGGAAAATGAGGATAAAACCTTGATGGATGTTGTCAATTCCTGTGATGATATTGTTGATTAGACCAGTGAGTAGTGTCTCAACCTCAACTGAACCATCTAACTTCTCAACAAATAGGGGTGTCCTACATGTAGTGGTGGGTCCACCCCTAAACAAAGACAGGGGAGGGGTGACCTGCACAGAGCGTCAGGTGCACCTGCTCTTGCTGTATTGCTGGGCAGACTGGATGGACCATGCTGGTTTTTATCTGCCATCATTTACTATGTTACTAATGCCCTCAGGCTTGTTGGGAGGGCGTTCCATAGTGTGGACGCCAGTAGCGATGGAGCTGCTCTTGAAGTATTTTGTTTAGTTTTATGGTATCCTGCAGGTGTGCTTATCTTGTCATTATTGGTCCTTCTTGGTCTATTACTGATATCCATTGTTATGATATCTTGGAGTGCATCTGCCGAGAGATGGTGAATGATTTTGAAGATGATCAGGATTGTTTTAAATTTTGCTCTGGCCACCATTGGGAGCCAGTGTAGTTGCTGTAACACGGGGGGTGATTTTCTCAGCACTTGGAGTATCTGTAATGATGTGTGCTGCAGTGTTTTGCACCACTTGAAGTGGGTGTACGGTCTGCTGAGGGAGGCCTTGATATAATGAGTTTCCGTAATCAAGCAGAGGTGTGATGAGTGCTTTGCACACTGTGTGGAAGTGGTCCTGTCGGAGTAATGGCTTGATCTTTCTTATGGTCCTTAAGCGTTGATATGCCTTGTTTGCAGTTTTGGTGATATGAGATTTTAAGTTCAGAGCTCTGTCCATTGTGATGCCCAGGTACTTTACTTCATCTTTGACTACTATGAATTTGTTTAGAATGCTGATAGTCTGTGGTGGAATGAAGGTAGGGTTCCTGGTGACGAACATTGCCTCAGTTTTATCGTAGTTGACCATTAGGTTATTGACTGTGAGCCAGGCATTAATGTCTTCAAGGCATTTGGTTATTGTTATGGTGTTAAGTGCTAGTATGTTGATTGGAGCATACACCATGATGTCATCAGCATAGATGTGATAGTGGAGTTTGTGTCGTCTGATGTTGCATATGGGTTGGATGTAAATGTTAAAGAGCATTGATGACAGGGCTGAACCTTGTGGTATTCCTTGCGTGACGGAGAACTGTAATGATTTCTTTTGTTCACATTCGACTTGTTGCATTCAATTTTCCAAGTAGGATGTGAACCATTTCAGGGTATTCTTGCGTAGTCCTATCTGTTGCAAGCACTGCAGTAATCTGGTGTGGGACACTGTATCAAAGGCTGCCGAGATGTCCATGAACACTTGCAGGAATCCGTTCATTATTTATTTATTTATTTAACATTTCTTATATACCGCCTTTCATGATATCAAGGCGGTTTACATTGAACAAACTGAAATTACATTGAACAGGGCATTATAACTTGGAGATAACTATTTTACAGGGAACATTGGCAATGGAGGGTTAAGTGGCTTGCCCAAGACCACAAGGAGCACCTGTGGGACTAGAAACCCCAGTCCTTCTTGCCCAAGGTTGCTGTCCTCTAGTGGGATTTGAACCCCCGACCTTCCAGCCTGAGGTAACTTGCCCCAACCACTAGGCCACTCCTCCCTCCCTGTTATCTATGCCTTTTATGAGGTTGTCAGAGGGAAGTGAGTAGCATTTCCACACCGTGCTGGGGTTTAAAGTCATGCTGATGGTTGTCCATTGGGCGTTCATGTCAGTATGGTCCTGAAATTGCCTTTGCACTGTCTTTTCAATGATTTTCGCAAGGAATGGTAGGCTGAAGATGGGCTTAGGTTGTTGCCCTTAAGTATCGGTCGTATCATGGCGTGCTTGAGGGATTGCGGCATGTATCCTTGTTGGAGTGAATCTTTGACGATTTTGTGAATGTGATGAAAGAGCTGGCTTCTTGTGACTTTGAGCCACGCCACTGGGCAAGGGTCTGATGATGAAACATAGAAACATAGAAACATGATGACAGAAAAAGACCACAAGGCCCATCTAGTCTGTCCTTCCATAACAACAACTACAACAGTCCACTTTTTACCTTTAGAGATCCTCTGTGTTGGTCCCATGCTTTTTTGAATTCAGTTACTGTCCTCATCTCTACCACCTCCACTGGGAGACTATTCCACGGATCCACTACTCTTTCCGTAAAGAAATATTTCCGCATATCACTCCTGAATCTATCTCCCTTCACCCTCATCCCATGTCCCCTCGTCGCAGAACTTGCTTTCAATTGAAAGAGGCTCTCTCCCTGAACATTTATGCCACGGAGGTATTTAAACATCTCAATCATATCACCTCTATCCCGCCTTTCCTCTAAGGTGTACATATTAAGATCCTTAAGTCTGTCCTCATATGCTTTATAATGAAGACTACTAATCATCTTAGTAGCAACCCTCTGCACCGACTCCATCCTGTTCACATCCTTTTGAAGGTGCGGTCTCCAGAATTGCACACCATACTCCAAATGAGGTCGCACCAAAGACTTATACAGAGGCATTATCACCTCCTTTTTTCTGCTAGCCATTCCTCTCCGTATGCACCCAAGCATCCTTCTAGCTTTTGCCGTCGCCTTTTCTACCTGTTTAGCTGTTTAGTTACACCATACAGCACATAAAGTATAAACAAATATTATAACTGACGGGATCAACTCATTTATGCAAACAATTGATATTAGTGGGGAAATGATTAATAATTGAGAGACCAAAATATTCAAAATCAGGATTTGTTGTGAACATATAGTTTTCTCAGGATAACCTCTTTTTCTGAACCTAGCACACATTTCCGCTGCGTGTTTTTCAAAGTTGCTCGATAATGTACAGAGCCGCTTAACTCTCAGCCTTTCGGAAGCTACTGAAGACATACCTCTTCACTCAACTCTTTGGCCTCCCTGAAAACGTATCAAACAAAATCCGAATCCAAACCTCAAATTGTATACCTGTCTATAATGCAGATTTGTAAATAAGTTGAATGTTCCCCTTATTTAGTCACTACCTCATTCAATTCTAAATAAGTTATGTTTCAATGTAACTATCTATCATTTGTTGTTTGATGTAAACCGCTTTGACCCAGAGAAAAGCGATATATAAACCTAGCTAGATAAATAAGTAAAAGAATCCCAAAACACTCTTCCTTTGGTTCTAAACAAGAGCACATGAGAAAAATTGTTATGCTTTAATACATATTCATCAGCTCATGTAAAAGTTCTTATATACCACCAATCTGTATAAAACATTCAAAGCGGTTTACAAGTGCATAAAAACCATCTGAAACACAATAAAACATACAAACGCTATTGATTTAACATAAAAATTGAGACATTTGCCAACAACCTACTGCCCATGTCCTCCAATGCTGCTCTGATCAAAATAGTTTTCAACATCCGGCAAAAGCTAGCCTTATCCTGCTCCTGTCTCAGCCTACCAGGTAACTTATTGCATGATACTGCTGCAGCTACTGCAAATGCGTTCCCCCTCCACTCCTGCAAGTGAAGTTTGTGATGACCCATCACCACCAAAAATGCACTCTGACTGGACTGCAAGGTCCTTCCTGGCTTTTACCATTGCAGCAGCCCATGCACATAACTTGGACCCTTTCCCCACAGAAGATGAAAAGTTAAAGATAGCATCTTAAACTCCTCTCCCTAATAGAGAACCAGTGGAATTGCCACAATATATCAGCCACTGACCCCACCTCCCCCACCATGACAGTACATGGGTTGCTGTGGTCTACCAGAAATCTTTGAAGCATATAATCCAGTAACCCTACATACAAAAGGTTGCAGTAGTTCAAAATAGAAAACACCAGAGCATGCATAGCAGTCCACATTACTTCCTCATTCAAAAAGGGACGCAATTGTCAAACTAATCTTACTTGGCCATAAGCCATTTGAGCTACCCTTGAAATTTGAGCACCCATGGTCAAATCTGCATCAATAAGTACTTCTAAATCCCTTATTTCCATTGTAGGTTCTAACCTCTCTTCATAAGGCCTTGGAGTTTATTTCCATGCCTTTTAGACCCCTCCCACACTTGGTACTGTCCAAGGATGGATTCAGGAATAGACATCCCATGCTATTACTAAGTGAATTTCACTCATGCTAGCAGGAGATCTTATACTCTTCAAAAGATTTGCATGAATTAACATTAATGGGCATATAATGCACCATTATCTGTTTCACTCTATTTAGAACCAGATTCACCATAACAACTTCCTCTTACATCTTTTGTAACATCCAGTGATCCACTGCCAACCTCATACCATTCTAACCTCACACCTGAAATATGGGGTCATTCTATCATAGTTCCTGAATCCAAATCCCCACAGACCAACACCTCCATTTTGGCACATTCAGCACCCTCCTTTTAACCACCAACCACCCCAATACCTTCCTTAAACATGTATTTAACCTCCAGATAGTCTGTAACTTAGTCTGCCCCAGTGGTACCACATGCAGAAAACACCAAAACCCATGAACAAGAACAATTTCCTTTTGGGGAATGCAGATAAAAATTAGAGATAAGGCTGACTATTGTGGTACCACACAATATCCCTATCCAGTCTCCTAATTTCTTTGAACAATTCTTTCTTTGAACAATTTCTTTTGCAGAATTTGTTACCCAAATTCAAGTCCTTCACCCTGATAATTGCTAACATACAGGACACCCCCTCCTTCCTGGCATCCACCCATTCTACAAACATACTCACCTTCTATATATCCCCCCACCCTCCTCCTTAACCCCAATCTCCCTTGTCACTGATGTGTTTTTCCCTCACTTCTCCCTTCTGTCCCCTTCTCCCATCCACTAAAATGAATCAGCCTGCTGTGATAAATGCCAGCAGGCTACACTTCAGAGGTGAGAGGCCCACCCTGCAGCCTTGATGTCTAATATGGTCCATTACTCAGCTGCATAGGATAGCTCACTAAAGAATATCTAAGGCATTATCAAGATTCATGTCCAGTGCCAGCCATTGACTTGCCTCAGTTTCAAATACAGCATTGCATTCAACTCCAGAAAACAATCTCAAAAGCACGACCCTCAGGGATTCCCTTGCTTCTCAGCTACTCACAGCATTCTGCAGCTGTTTTTCCACTCCCTTTTCCTTCTGCTTCTTCGACTACTGTTTGCCCTTGGGGACCTTCTGCCTGCTCCTTTCTCTTTTTGTAGATTTGTCGCTGCCGTGAGAGAATGAACCTCCACCCTTTCTATATCAGCCTTGGCCAGCGCCTTCACCTCTTCTTCCTTTTGCAGACTTTGGTAGTTATTCCATTCACTGTGAAGGCTAAACCAAATGGGAGGAGCCAGTGATATTGTAGATTTTCAATTTTAAGTTTGAAGCTCACACATTTAAACTCACTCCTCCGCTGGGTGGAGCACAAAGTATGCACATAGATTATAAAATTTACATGCTTTAAGCATTCAAACCAGCTCTAGAGCTGGTATAATGTTTATTTCTAATTTCTGTGCTGCCCTTTATTAACAGTATCAGTGCCCTCACCTTAATGTAAGATGTGATTTCTGCCATTTAGGATAGTATTTTATAAGGACATGTAGGCATCTACTTATTTTTATAAAAGAGACACCTTAAAAATATGTTATCTAGGTGCTCTGTTATAACATTATCTTCAAAATGCAATAAAGTAAGTTTCTCCGGATACAAGCAAGGGGATGCAGACACACTCTAGGTGTTGACCGCTGACTCTGCCTGTGTGCCTGGCTCTCCCTGGGCTCAGAAGTCCTTTGGACTTCTCTGAGCATGCACGCTGCTTCCAGCCTTGCCGTCCCACTCTGAGCTGCCTCAGTTTTTCCATTCCGCACAGGTTGTGTAGCTTGGCTCTCCCCGTCTTCGTTGGGTTCGCAATATTTTCATTTTCTTTTTGTTTTCAGTTTGTTCCCGCGGTTTTCCAACTACCCTCCAGTACTTTCATTTAAAAAAAAGAAAAAAAAGGCGGTGATTTTTCTTTTCCCAGCTGTTTCTTCACGGAAGAACATTACGGAGACAGCACATTCAACAAGTTTCTTCAGTGGTTGCCAGTGGGGGAGGTTCCCCTCCACCACTCCAGCTTCTCTGCTATTTATTAAATAAATAAATAGAGGCGGTATCAGTACAGAGTCGTCTTCACCAGTGCTAGCCCACCAACTTCAAATGCTTCAATACCATCATGATCTTCTTTCACAGAGGCTGGACCCTGCTTCTGTGCCCACTCCGGAGTGTCAGACTCTTCAGGACAATCTGCAGGAGTCCCTCTATCACATTATTTGTTCTACCTATGGCGCTTATGATTCAACTGCCTGAACCACAGCTGTGTTCATCTTTGCTTGTCACATGACATGGCTCTGAGTTTCCGGTCTCAGGGAAGATCTTCATGACCGGTTGGCGGGCGCTCCCTGTCAGGGACATAGCCTGTTCAGTTCTAAAGTGCAGGAAGCTGTTTCAGAGGTGAGAGACCATTCCTCCACAGTCAGAGCTTTCAGCCCAGCCACCAGAACAAGCTCAACAGTCCCGCCATCCTCCATACACTCGGTATAGGAGACCTTGCTTACCATTGTTTTCAGCAGTATTGCACTCAACAGCATTTTCAGCCTAGGCCTTCACCACAGTGTCAGCCTGCACCTTCTTATCTTCAGCACCCTAAATGGAGAGAGAGGAAACAGCCATTTGTTACCTCAGCGTAACCTTCCAAGACGACTCCCAGTTTTTGACTGTCTACCTGTAGGAGGATGAGTCCAGCACTTCCTGAGCTCCTGGCACTCCATCTCAACAAATCGTTGGGTCCTCAGCATCATTTCTTCCAGTTACAAACTCAATTTTATGACCACCCCCCTCAAGCATTACCCCCCACCAAGCAGAATTCCTCCTCTCCACCTACCCATTATGAAAGAGGAGATACCTGCTTTGCTCTCCAGCTGTGCAGTCAAGACTGTTCTGGAATTGGAGCGCAATCAGGGCTTCTATTCCTGGTTCTTCCTTTTTCCCAAAAGGTCTAGAGCAGGGGTGGGCAAGTCCGGTCCTGGAGAGCCGCAGACCAGTCAGGTTTTCATGATGTCCCTAATGAATATTCATGATCTATTTCCATACAATGGAAGGCAGTGGATGCAAATAGATCTCATAAATATTCATTAGGGACTTCATGAAAAGCTGACTGGTCTGCAGCTCTCCAGGACTGGACTTGCCCACCCCTGGTCTAGAGGCCTTCGCTCTATTCTCGATCTCCACAACCTCAACATCTGTCTCAAAAAAGAAAAGTTGAAGATAGCATCCCTAGCTACCATCCTACCCCTCTTGCGACAGGATGATTGGCTTGCCTCTCTAGACCTTAAGGATGCCTATACCCATATTTTCATCCATTCTCATCATTGGAAGTGCCTTCACTTCTGATTCAATTTGGATCATTACCAGTACAGGGTGCTCCCTTTCGGACTCTCTTCAGCTCCAAGAGTCTTCATGAAGTGCCTGGCGGTTGCTGCAGCACACCTGCACAAACAGGTCTGTGTGTTTGCCTTTATCTGGATGACTGGCTCATCACAGGTCCCAACAAGGCCTAGATTCTGACCTCTGTCCACACAACTGCCTTGCTTTTGCATCAGCTCGGCTTCATCATCAACTTCCAAAAGTCTGAATGCAAACCTAGTCAGATTTTGGACTTCATTGGAGCTCGCTTAAACACAACTCTAGCGTGAACTTATCTTTCTCCAAGCAAAATTACCACTCTGCACCAGCTCATCACTTATCTCTTGGCTTCTCCACAGGCTTCCGCTCGCAACATCCTGTGCCTGTTGGGACTCATGGCAGTTTCAGTACACATAGTTCTTTTTGCACACCTTTGTATGTGACCTCTCTAGTGGCACTTCAAACCAAACAGCATACTCACCATTTTCGCTGCCAAATAGTCAGTTGCAACAGTCTCTTCAATGGTGAACCCTTCTGTCCAGTCTGACGGTAGGGCGTCCTTCAACCAACTTAGTCTAACTTACTCTTAACCACAGATGCCTCCCACGTGGGCAGGGGTTCTCATCTCATGCATCTCACGACTCTGGGTCATTGGTCCAACAAAGAATCTTCTCTGCACATCAGCCTACTGAAGATGCCTGCAGTCTTCTATGCCCTTCGGGCCTTCTGTTCTTGGATCTGCAACAAGTTGCTCTTTGTACAAGCTGACAATCAGGTCACCATATTTTAATATCAACAAGCAGGGCGGCTCCAGTTTCCTTTGACTCTTCTGTGAAACCGTGTCAATAGGAGTCTTCCTCACTGCCAGTTACCTTCCGAAGTCCACAACCAGCTAGCAGACACTCTAAACTGATGCCTTGATCTCCACGAATGGTCTCTGGACTGCTCTGTCCTCATCTCCATCTTTCAGGACTGGGGAACACCTGAAGTAGATCTTTTTGCATCAGACAACAATGCCAAGTGTTCCATCTACTGTTCTCTTTGTCCCAGCCTGGGCAGATGGGCAGTGGATGCCATCTTCATCTTTTGGGTGGTTCGCCTACTCTGCTTTTCCGCCTTTTCCTCTCATTCCTCAGACACTATTCAAGGCCTGAGCAGACAGAGCGACACTTATCCTCATTGCCCCACGATGGCCCAGATAGATATGGTACCTGCATATCCTTTGCTTCTGACGCTGCAGGGCAGTCACCACCTCCTCCCCAACCTGCAATCACTGGCTCTAACTACTTGGAAAGAGACTAGCAAGAGTATCCTCATTCCATGCCAGCTGATGTCCAAACTATTGTGATGACGAAAGTGCATCTGAACCCATGGAACTAGGGGAAAAACAAACATTTACCTTCAACCAGAGGGATAGCCAAGAGAGCAGTAGGTTTCAAATTGCAGCCAAGGAAAAGAAAACCACACACAGAGCTGCTGAGTGCAGGCCACGCCCAAGCTCTGAGGCAAGCTGGGGAGGTAATGGGAGACACCTGGGGGAGGAGTTGGAACCGGTAGTGCAACCACCCTCATTTAAGCTCCAGGGAACAGGAGGAGGGGAGTCCACTAGGGAAAAGGAAGGAGAAAGGACTTCCAAGGGAACGGAAGGAAAAAGAAGCTTCAGGAGAGCTGAAGGAGAAAGGTTTTCCAGGGACAGCCTCACTGGGGAGTCCCAAAGCAGCCAGCACACAGAAAGCCACAGTCCAGAAAGAAGCCTGGGCTGCAGAGGAATTGCAGCTAGGTCTGGAGATAGGACGGTTTGGCCTGAGAGAGTTGCTGACTTTAAGCAAGGTACGAGAGCAGCAGTGCAAGAGGCTGCAGGAAAATCATCAGCTGTGAAAAGGTGTGTGAATAGACCTGTTACTAAGAATAAAGTGAGCCAGTTAGAGGCCCTGAGCCATCTAATGAAAGATAAGAATCTCTACAGCCCTACTAAAAGCCAGGAGTGTAAAGAGAGGTCTCGATGGGAAAAACTTTTAGAGCTGTTAGAAGAAATTAAGCCTACGTTTATACAAGCTGATTCAACCCCAGAAATAACAAACCCTGGTTATGAAGATATGCAGACAGAAGTTTGTGATTCTGAGCAAGAGTCCGTAGAGTCTTTAATGGATTGTTCCCTTTGTAAGAAGACGGGGTAGAGAAGTGTTGGGTTTTTAAAAAGGAGAAAGAAAAACCATGAAGCTAATTACCTGAATGAGTTATACCTTGACTGCTGAAAAGTTTGAGAGAGAAAGTTGCCAATGCCTAAAGCTAAGAGCAAACATTTTAAAGGGCTAATTTGAATATCTGAGGCTTTGAGAAGAAGCTGCTGTCTGAGAGTAAAACAGACAGAAACATTTTTAAGATTTGCTTAGAATGTTGGACACTGTGGGAAAAGCAGTAGTTGGAAAGAACAGTAAACGCCATATTCTTGACTGAAGGAAGTCTAGAAGAAGCACCTATCTGTGTAACAACCTGAGTGAAGTCATTGTAACGTTATGTCACTGTAAGAATTCTTTTTGTGAAGAAGTTTTTGTGTTGGAGAACCATCCTACTTTTGTTGTCATGCGCTAAACTTCAAAGAAGTTTCTATTGGAAAGGAAGTAAATAAAAATTCCTGTACTTGCCTTTAAAACCCTCGGCATTCACTATTATTTGACACAACTACAACCTCCAGAAGCCCCGGCTCTGGACCCCCTGCTTGAAAGGGACAACACAAGGGCATGCCCCCGCCCCTAGGCGACCGCCTGGGAGGTGGTTGGCGCGACACTATACTTCCGGCGCCCTCAACACAGTGCTCCTATGGCTTTAAATGAACTCGTTTCTCTCATTGGACATGGTCAAGGGGTTTGAACCCTATCACGTGCCCCTTCAGCCATGTTCTCACTTATCTCCTCCATTTGTCTGAATCTGGATTGCAAACTTCGTCAGTTTGTTTCCATCTCTCTGCCATTTCTGCTTCCCATCGTTATGAGGATGGCAAACCAATTTCCATGCATCTCTAGTCTCTCACTTCATGAAAGGCCTCATGAACACTAATCCGCCTCTGAAACACCCTGCTCCAGTGTGGAATCTCAATGTTGTTCTCTCAGTACTTTTGGAAGCCCCTTTTGAGCCCCTCGGGTCTACTTCTGTAAAGCATCTTACTTGGAAAACAATTTTTCTCATTGCTATCACCTCTGCCAGGCAAACCACCTCCTCCTGGATAGCAGACTGAATTTCATTTTGTTATCTTCAGGTGGGCCTTACCTACCCCCAGGCAGGCAGGTCCTCATCACCTTCATGCAACAGCAGCTATGTGGCTAATCTAGTTGCCATTCCTAGCTGCCATATGGTCATCTGTTAATTCCTTGGCAAAGCACTACAGCTTGGTTTGTTCTTCAGCCACTGACTTTGCCTTTGGCTATACTGTAAAACCTCTATGCCTAAACTCTCCACCTCCCAGTTTTACTCCAGGCCGCACATATTGATGAACTTTCAAGCTGCCCTCCTCTTTGGACTCACCAAGAATGTGTGCCTACATCCCCCTGCTTGTATCTGGAGAAAGCATAATTGCTTACCTGTAACGGGGGTTCTCCGTACACAGCAGAGGCATGCACCCACCCGCCATCCCCTCACGAAGAGTATGCAACTCTCTCGCCGTCTCTACAATCATTCTGTGCTGTGTTTCCCTCCCCCCCCCTTGTTATCCACTTCCCCCCCCCTACTATCTCTGATCCTATCCCTTTTGTCTTTTAAAGATTTTATGGCGTTCCTTTTCCTTTTCTTTTTCGCAGCTTTCTCTCTTTTTAATTTTTTTTTATGTATGTGAACTGCCCAGATGCTAATCGTTTATGGGCGGTATATAAAGTTTTGGTTTGCAGCTTGTCGTGCTGTGAGGGCTTGCGTGCATCAGTGATGCTGAGAGCTAAACTATCGGTAGTTTAACTACTGGCAGGGTCTCCCAAGATGGACAGGTCTCAGCTGAGGTGCTAGACCAAGACAAACCACCTGTCTGGGCAGCAGCAGAATGGGATAGTGTTGACGGCGGAGGATCACATTTTTGTGACAATGGCAACAACACCAAACTTAAACTGCACGGAAGAAAGGCCTGGCTATCTACTTCTGTATCTTGCCATGAAAACCCAATGGATAGTTACAACATAACAAATTGTGCTATGGTGCTGGAAGATGAAACCCCCAGGTCGGAAGGCACTCAACTAGCTACTGGGGAAGAGCGGAAGACTTTTTAGAATAAAGCCAGCATTTATGATGTGGTTGGATCAAAGCCCTCAGGAAGTCTGACTGCTGATGTAGCTGCGCATGAAATGAGAGTCAGAAACTGTAAAGATGTCTTACACATTGGAACATGGAACGTACGAAGCATGAACCAAGGGAAGTTGGAGGTGGTCAAGAATGAAATGGAACGTGTACAACTTGATCTGTTGGGTGTCAGCGAACTGAAATGGACTGGCATTGGGCACTTTGCATCAGATGATCACATGGTCTACTATGCTGGAAATGAAAGACAAAGAAGAAATGGTGTTGTGTTTATAATAAAGAAGAAACTTGCAAGAACTGTAATGAAATACAATGCAGTCAGCGAACGCTTAATCTCTATTCGTCTACGAGGATTGCCTATCAACACAACTATAATTCAAGTATATGCCCCAACAACAGCTTCAGAAGAGAATGAAATTGAAGAGTTCTATGAACAAGTACAAGCTGAAATTGACAGAACATGCAAACAGGATATCCTGATAGTCATGGGTGACTGGAACGCAAAAGTTGGCAACAAAGAAGAAAAATTAGTTGTAAAATATGGACTTGGCAACAGAAATGAAGCTGGAGAAAGACTGATAGAATTCTGCAAGACCAATGATCTATTCATCTCAAACACCTTCGTCCAGCAACACAAGCGGCAACTGTACACATGGACTTCACCCAATGGATTGTATAAAAATCAAATTGACTACATCTGTGGAAGTCAATGATGGAAACGTTCTATAACATCAACAAAGACAAAACCTGGAGCTGACTGTGGTACAGATCATCAACTACTAGTATGCAAACTCAAGCTAAAGTTGAAAAAGAGTAAACCACTCATGAATGCAGCAAAATATGACCTTGAGAATATACCACTGGAATTTAAAGATTGCCTGCAAAATCGATTTGCTGCTTTAGATACAAATGATAGAGCTCCGGAAGAGTTATGGAATGACATCAAGAAGGTTGTGTTGGAAGAAAGCGAGAAGTCTCTACAAAAGGTGAAAAAGCAAAAACGGCCAAAATGGATGACGGAAGAAACTCTGAAAATTGCCCAGAAACGCAGAGAAGCTAAAGCCAGAGGAGAAAGAAAGACAATTGCAGAACTCAACAGAGATTTCCAACGTGCAGCAAGACAGGACAAGGAAAAGTACTACAATGACACTTGCAAGGAAATAGAAACAGAAACTATTAGAGGAAAAACAAGATCGGCTTTCCTAAAGCTACGAGAGTTAAAGAAAAAGTTCCAGCCTCGAATTGGAATGTTACAAGATGCTCAAGGTTCTATGTTGAATGATGCTGAGAAGATCAAGGAAAGGTGGAAGGAATATACAGAGTTTTTATATGATAAAGATCAAGTGGACCAACAGCTGTTTCAACCTGTACCTTATGATCGGGAACCATTGGTGATGAAAGAAGAAGTTGAAGCAGCATTGAAAGCCTTATCAAAGAACAAAGCACCAGGCATTGATAGCATTCCTATAGAAGTATTGCAGCAATCTGATGCAGCTGTTACCATACTTACAAGGCTCTGCCAAGAAATATGGAAGACAACATCATGGCCAACTGACTGGAAAAGATCTGTGTTTGTACCAATACTAAAGAAAGGTGATCCAACTGACTGTGGAAATTATCGAACAATCGCTCTGATCCCACATGCCAGCAAGATTCTACTGAAGATTATTCAAAAGAGACTACAACCATACCTGGAACAAGAACTACCTGAAGTGCAAGCAGGGTTCAGGAAAGGGCGAGGAACGAGAGACGACATTGCGGATGTGAGATGGATCCTTGAAAAGACTAAAGAATACCAAAAGGATATCTATTTGTGCTTTATCGACTATAGCAAGGCTTTTGACTGTGTAAACCATGAGAAACTCTGGGCCACATTAAGAAGCATGGGTATACCAGAACACCTGATCGTTCTCTTGCGCAATCTGTACATTGATCAAGAAGCAACAGTTCGAACGGAACAAGGAGATACAGAATGGTTTAAAATAACCAAAGGTGTAAGACAAGGCTGCATACTTTTCCCCTACCTGTTTAATTTATATGCAGAACAAATCATCAGAGAAGCAGGATTGTATGAAGACAACAGAGGTGTGAAGATTGGTGGAAGACTCAACAACCTTCGCTATGCTGATGATACTACATTACTGGCTGAAAGTGAAGATGATCTGAAACATTTGCTTCTCACAATCAAAGAACATAGTCTCAAAATGGGCCTGCACCTTAATGTAAAGAAGACAAAGATCATGACAACTGGCATAATCAACAGGTTCATCGTTGAAGGAGAAGAAATTGAAATCGTGAACAACTTTAACCTACTTGGATCAACTATCAATAAAGAAGCAACAAGCAGTCAAGAAATAAAATGACGCATTGCTCTTGGCAGAATGGATATGAAAGACCTAGATAAGATTCAGTACAACTTGATTTAGTCCACGTGGCCCAAACAGTGCCACCCAAAGAACCAAAAATGTATATATGTAAAAATGTGAATATGTAAATAATTACTGTGTGTTGTGCTTACCTTTCAAATCACCTTGTATATACTACAAATTTTTCTGTCCTGATTTGACAGTTTCCAATATGTAATCCAATCCGCTACTGATCGCTGGAAGTAGCGGTATACAAATGTATGCTAAATAATAAATAATAAAGAGCAGAGATGTCTCTCTCCATACAAAGATTCGACTTGTTCAAGCCATGGTATTTTCAATAACATCATATGGATGTGAAATCTGGACAGTGAAAAAGACAGACAGGAAGAAAATTGATGCCTTTGAATTATGGTGCTGGCGGCGAATACTGTGTATACCATGGACTGCCCGAAGAACAAACCAGTCGATACTAGAGGAGATCAAAGCTAAGCTTTCTTTAGAAGCTCAGATGACAAGACTTCGACTTTCATACTTTGGACACATCATGCGAAGAGAGAGATCATTAGAGAAAGACATCATGCTTGGCAAGATAGAAGGTCAACGCAAAAGAGGAAGGCCAGCAATGAGATGGATCGATACAATAACAGCAGCTGTGGGTACCAGTCTGTCAACAATGAGCCGCCTGACTGAAGACCAAACACGATTTAGGATAGCTATCCAGAGGGTTGCCATGAGTCGACTCCGACTCGACGGTACTTAACAACAACATAAAGTTTTAATAAACATAAACATAAACATTCTACTGCAGACAAGGCACAACATCTGATATGTTGCAGCTGTCTCACTCTTCCTGCTCCTTTTTGATTCTTTGTTGCTTTATTTTTCGTGGCCCACTCTGAGTCTTTTTTAATGCTGCGCTTGCCTGTTTTGAAACCAACTGAGGCAGCTCAGAGTGGGACGGCAAGGTGGGAAGCTGCACACATGCTCAGAAGTCCAAAGGTCTTCCATGAGCTTGGGGAGAGACGGGCATACAAGCACTGTCAATGGGCAGCAGATAGTGTGTGGCTGCATACCCCTGCTGTATACAGAGAACCCCCATTAAAGGTAAGCAACTGGAGTCCATGTGACACATGAGCGGGTGAAGACGTGTCTCCGCTCGCTCCGGGGCCGCCTCGAGTAACCTCAACTAAAATCTAACGATTTATCCCCCGAATAGTGCGAGGGGAGAAGAGTGCCCGTGTGGCGCCTTGGGCAGAGCGATTAAGGTGGAAATCGCAGGAAATGCCACCTCCAACGCGCAAAGAGAGGGAGAAAGACTGAACGCCGAGGCCTGGAGCTCCGCTAATGGCGGTAACGCAGCCCCCCTCACTGGGTAAAGAAAGCGTGGAGTCGGTCACTGAGGACCTGGCGAAAGAAGTGGCCGGCAACTTGACCCAAAGTTTGACCAAATACTTTCGAAACTGGAGGCCATGGGAACATCGCTGCTGGAAATGAGCCAGCGGATAGAGGAGCTGGAGAATAGAGTGGTGACGATTGAGGAAGATGAGGGGAGGCAGGCGAGAGAGCACGAGGCCACTAAGGCGAAAATGGAGGCCTTACAGAATAAAATCGATGACCTGGAAAATCGCTCCCGCAGGAACAACATCCGACTTGTGGGGGTCCCAGAGGCCACTACTGATCAACAATTGCTCCCGCTGATAGAGCAATGGCTCCCGAAGGGCCTGTGACTTGATTCCTTGGTGGGAGATCTCAAGGTGGAGCGCGCCCATTGCTTTGGGGGGAGATTGGCGAGTAGGCAGCGGCCGAGAGTGGTGATTGCTGGGATCCTTAACTTCACGCATAAGGAGCAGCTGCTACGAGTGTATCGCCAGCAACGACAGTTGACTTTGGATAATAACAAGCTGTTGCTCTTCCAAGACTATTCGGCGTTGGTCACAGCATGGCGAAAAGAATTTATGCTGGTGTGCGCGGCGCTCTTCCAGAAGGGGGTCAGGTTCACGTTGGCGTTTCCAGCTACTTTACGGGTGTTCAGCATGGGGAAGAACTTTACCTTCGAGTCGGTGGGACCGGCGAAGGCCTTCCTGGCAGAACGAAACAGGCACAGGAGCAGGCCGGAGAAATGGGGGTGCAGCCGGGCCCTTGAACAAGCATTGCCGACTCTAGGGATAGTTGTTTGGAACATTGACATGGTGAGGAGGTCTGAGGATTGGAGAGAGACTTTTTGGGGTTCTTCAGACCTATGCATTCCTGTGACTGTCTGTTAATGGGAGCCAAATGAAGCTGTTTTTGTTTGTGATACTTTATCTTTTGCTCTCCATAATTGTTTGCTTTATTTGATGCCTCCTTCCCACTTTGTGTGAAGGGAGCATTTTGGGTCTGTTGGGAGGGAGGCTTATTGCGATTGGGGAATGGCTGCACTCCACTGAACAACTGAATGATTATATGGTGGGAATCTTGAAGGCGGGATCCGCCTCCACGGCTCCCTGGGAGGGGCAGTCCAAACATGCTGCACCACCGGAGGGGGAGGTCGGGGCGGCCCCGCAGTGCATGAAAGGGACGAGGGATTCAGCCAAGATGGCTGAAGATGAGGTTGACAGTTTTTTATTTGGGGGATGGAGGGGGGAAGGAAAGGGGAGGGAAGGGGCTGGAGGGAGGGAGGGGAGCAGGAGGGGGGTAGGGGGGAGGGGGGTAAAGGGTTAAGGTGGTGGAAGCTTAGAAAAGGTTTTGCAGAAGATGAATGTAGCAGAGAGCGGGGAGAGCCATATTGTACAAAAAGGCGAAAACATAATTTCTTTCTTGTGGATGCAGGGCTGGGGGTTGAGACTGGGCAACCCCAGGCAGAAAAGGGGGGAAAGGCGTTATGTCAGCCTTTGATGAGGTGGGCCAATGAGACAACATATGAGATTTGTATCTTGGAATGTGGGGGGGATAAACTCGCCTGTAAAGCGGACAAAGATATTTCAGGCCCTAAGGAAAGCCAAGGCCCAAATAGCGTTGTTGCAGGAAACGCATCTTAGTGTCAAAGAGCACGCCAAGCTCAAAAAGGGCTGGGTGGGGCAAGTGATTGCGGCTTCCTCGGGTGATTGGAGGGGAGGGGTGGCTATCCTGGTCAGCAAGGAGATCCAAGTGGAGGTGTTATGGGCAGATTTGGACCCTTTGGGAAGATACTTGTTTGTTCACGTGAAACTAAATGGGGAGGAATTTCTTCTAGGAAATGTTTATGCCCCTAATGTCTACGATCACCGTTTTTTTCAACTGATAAGTCAGAAGGTGGGGAATGCTCCACGGGTACCGTTGATCGTGGCGGGGGATTTTAATTGCCCCCATGACCCTAAGCTGGATAGATCCAGTGTGCAAGAGAAGGGAGGCTGGAGTAAGAGAGGAGTAACTATCTATGCCAGACAGTGGGCCTAGTGGACACCTGGCGAACTTTGCATGGCGAGGAAAGAGATTACACACATCTGTCTAGGGTGCACCGCACTTGGTCCAGAATTTATTATATTCTAGTGGTGGAGAGAGAGTTCGATAGAGTGATAAACTCAGAAATTGAGCCTATTCTGATTTCTGATCATGCTAAGGTGCGAATGGATTGGAAGGGGAAGGACAGGGGGGAGTTTCGGTGGGCCTTCCCTAGACAGATGTGGAAGAACAAGGACTTCCAGCAGTATCTTGAGTGGCAGTGGGACGAATATTTGCAATTTAATGAGCCTAGTGCGCGGTCTGCAACCTTGTGCTGGGAGGCTGGGAAGGCGGTCATGAGGGGGCACATTATTGCATATATCGCAAAGGAAAGGAGACGAATAAATGCAGAAGTATTGTGGCTAACGCAAGAACTGCAGTGGTTCAAGCAGGCATCCCTGGGAAGATGTAGAGAGAAAGGTATTCAGAGTTATCTGGAGTTACAGCGGAAACTTAATGCAATTCTGCAAGAGAGAGCGGTGTACAGCATGCAATATCACCGGCATCAGTTTTTCCGATATGGCAACAAAACTGGTAGCCTGTTAGCCCGGTTGGTGAAGGAGGGGGGAGGACCTAAAGTGGTAACAGCCATACGAGATAAAACAGGGGCTAGGCAATTGGACCCTAGGGGTATAGTGGAGGTCTTTCGACAGTTTTATGAAAAGTTGTATACCCCGGATCCAGAGGATAGGGAGGAGGAGAAAGCCTTTTTAGATGCAGTAGTGCTTCCACGGATTTCGAGTGTCGAACGGGAAGCTTTGAATAGGCCGATAGAAGGAGTGGAAATCCAACAGGTGATCAGGGAGGGGAAGCCGCATAAAGCCCCAGGTCCAGATGGCTACGGCGTAGAGTTCTACAGGATGTTAGAATTGAAAGTGGTCCTCTCTTTGGCTGCTGTATATAGTGAAGTCTTAAGTGAGGGAGGTTTTCCCAGGGACATGAGGACGGCCTCGATCACGCTGATCCCTAAGGCTGGGAAAGATGCAGAGGACCCAGCTTCTTATCGGCCGATCTCCTTAATTATGACATGAAAGTGTTGGCTGGGGTGTTAGCAAAGAGGCTACAAGTGATTCTCCCGAAGCTGATAAGCCCCTGTCAGACTGGTTTTGTCAAAGGCAGGGAGGCCTTCTACAATATTAGTAAGGTACTTCTGGGGGCAGAACTATGTGCGCAGAGGGCAGAGCCTCTGCTCCTAGTGAGTCTAGATGCAGAGAAGGCTTTCGATAGAGTCTCTTGGGTGTATATGTTTGAAGTGTTGAGACGATTCGGTTTTGAGGGGGCTTTTGTGAATTGGATACAGGCATTATATAGGGCACCTTTGGCTTTTATAGTGGCGGGGAGACAGCGTTAGAGCCTTTTGAGTTACAAAGGGGGACACGTCAAGGCTGCCCGCTGTCTCCTCTGCTGTTTATCTTGCAGATGGAACCCCTGTTGAGAACCTTGACGCAAAAGGAGGGGATCCGGGGGATTGAATGGCCGGAGGGAGGGGTGCGGGTTAGTGCATTTGCGGATGACTTGTTGTGTTTGACGAACCCGCAGGGCTCCCTAGAGAGTGCCTTATCCTTGATTGAGCAGTTTGGAGAATTCTCCGGGTTAAGAATTAACAGGGCAAAGTCGATGGGGTTAGATATGGACGGGAGGGTTCCTTCCCGTTGGTATGGGCCGAGGGATCGATCCGCTATTTAGGTATACAGATCCTTGCAGAGCTACGTAGACTGTATGCAGTCAATGTAGATTCAATGTTGGTTAAAGCTATCGACAGGTTCAAGAAGTGGAGAGAGCTGCCTATCTCGTTGAAGGGGAGGATAGCCCTCTTTAAAATGGTTGAGCTGCGAAATGGATATATCTGCTAAGGAATGTCCCCTTATGGCTTTTAAGGAAATATTTAAAGAAATTGGAGGGGCACTTATCTCTATTTTTGCGAATTGCGTTGGCAACTTTATCTAGACCAGTGCACGAAGGGGAGTCGGGTCTGGTATCTCTGAGGGAGTACAACTTGATCAGTTTGCTGAGGCCTCTGTGAGATCTAGTGGCGGGGACTACTGAAGTAATCCCGATCGAGCTGATTGACCATTTGTCCGAACCGCTTCACAGAATGTATTGGATGCATAAGCCTAGTAGTTAGTTGCCAGAGGGGTGGAGGCGGTCGGGCTACCTGGGAGCGGTGCATCAGGCATGGAGACAGCTATGTCAGAATAGGGGACTCGATTGGACTTGCTCGGATTGTTTACCTCTGTGGGGGAATGGTGAGTTTCTGCCAGGACAGCAGGGGGGACTAGCCAAGCAATGGGCGCGCAGTGGCATGGAGTATCTGGGTCATTTGCGGATGGAGCAAGAGGCAGAGTTGGATTCCTACCACTCCCTGCGGGGAAGGTATCGTGAGGGCGCAGGACTTTTATTTTAACCTGCAAGTGAGGCATTATGTCAGAGTTTGCAACGCAGGGCAGCCAGGGGTCTAAAATGGGAGATTAGGGGCATGGTAGATTTCTTTAGGGCTTTGGAGGGGAAAATCACCATCAGTAGTCTGCGGGCAGAATTAGATGGAAGGGAGAATTTGGAAAGGTTGGTTTTGCTAGAGAGGAGATGGAGGGCCGATCAAATAATGGAAGGCACTGTGGAGCGCTTGCACACAGCGTTTCGGCAACTTGCAACAGTATCGGAGTCGGCGCAGATGCAGGAAGTGCAATATAAGTTTTTTTGTGGCGAGGATATGTACATGATGTATGGGCGGCCAAGGCGGGAATAGCTCCCACTGATGTCTGCCAGCGCTGTGAAGTGGGAAGGGGCACTCTGGCGCATAAGTTTTGGTTGTGCTCTGCGATCCAGAAGTTTTGGTCAGAGGTTGGCAGGAAACTCAGTGGTTGGATTGGCCAGCAAGTGAGGATGGGCCCCTGAGTGGTGTCTCTTTGGATCATATGAAGATAAGTCACCTATAGAAGGCAATAAGCGCCAACTCTGTGAGAAGGGGTTTCTGGTAGCTAAGCAGACGATCTTAGGGCATTGGGTAGCATCTACGGAGCCCAGTGTGCAAGAGTGGGAGCGCAGAATGCAGCACCTGTTGAATATGGAGCGTTGCACAGTGCGATTGCTCGGCGCAAAGCGGATGGATAAGTTCGGGGAGATTTGGGCTCCTATGTTGGGGGCTGGACATGACGAGGCCAGGAATATATAGTGGTATACGGGTAGGAGGAAGTTGTGCGGGTTAATTTGGAGGGCTACACAGTCTCAGCTGCGAAACCAGGATAGGTAGGGAAAGGGGAGGGGGGGAGGGGGAGGAGGAGGAGGAGGGGCAGGGAAGGGGGGAGGGGTAGGGAAGTTTACCATGTATAGTGGAGAGTGCCTTACGTCTATTGAAGAATGGCATGACTATTCGTCGTTGATTGTTTACTTATGAAAATCTGTTTATGAAACTTTGGTTTATGGGATTACTATTATTTGACAAGGGCTGTCTGCTGTTCGTTGTTAGTGTTGAACTGAGTTAAATATGCTGTATTGCTCGTGATGTATATTGATTATGTTCGCTGGGTGTACACAGCACGGTTGTTCAAAAATATGTGGATAATGTGAATAATGTGAATAAAAATGATATTCCTTAAAGGTAAGCAACTAAGCTTTTTCACTGATCTTCACAACATATGCTATCCTTTGAATGTAAAAGAAAAATTACAGAAATATTCAAAAGAATAAGAAACCAAAAAGTCTTGATTTCATAAATCTTCATATCTCTTGACTCAATACTTGGTTGAATTTCCTTTTGTATCAATAGCAGCCATGAGTTGTTTAGGATAAGTGTCTACCAGCTTTACACAGTGAGATGATATAGTTTTAACCATTCTTTAACATTGACTGGTGTTTGTGGCATGCAATAGTGAAGTATTGTCACAGATTTTCTATTGGATTTGTATTCAGACTTAGGACCACTAAAGGACATTCTTCTTGCTTCGCCACTCCATTGTTACTTTTGCTTTGTGCTTATGTGCACTGTGCTACTGACAGATTATTCTTCTTCCCAGACCCAGTTCTGGGGCAGACTAGAGCAGGCTTTCATCCTGTCCTTTTTCATCATCCATATGTTTACAAATCTCATTGTTTTTCCTGCTGCAAAGCATTCCCATAGCATAAAGCTACCACCACTGACCTTTACTATAGAAATGGGACACTTTCACTGCTGGTTTTCTTCCACTTTATGCTGGCTATATTTTCCAAGCTCTTATGCATTTTTTTTTTTACACTTTGATGTTAAAAGAACATACGAATATAAGAAATGTCTTACAGGGTCACACCAAGGTCCACCAAGTCCAGTATTCCGTTTCCAACAGTGGCCAATCCAGGCCACAAGTACCTGGCAGGTTCTCAGACACACACAGGTTCCACAGTGCTTGTATTGGGGCAAGCAGTGGATTTCCCGAGTCCTCTTTAATAACGGTTTATGGACCTTTCCTTCAGAAACTTGTCCAAACCTTTTTTTAAACCCAGCTACAATAACAGCTTTTACTACATCCTTCAGTAACAAATTCCAGAGTTTGATTACACGTTGAGTAAAAAAATATTTTTCTTATTAGTCCGGGTTGCATTGTAGTGTCATTGTGCGTTCTCTAGTCTTTCTACTTTTTGATGGCATGAATAACCAATATATGTCTATCTGTTCCACTCCATTTGTTAATTTATAGACCTTTATCATATCCCCCCCTCAGTCGTCTCTCTTCCAAGTTGAAGAGCCCCATCCTTTTAAGCCTCACCTCATAAGGGTATCCTTACATCCCCTTAGCCATTTTTGTGACTCTTCTCTGTATCTTTTCTAATTCAGCTATATACTTTTTAAGATATGGTGACCAGAATTGCACACAATGTTGAAGGTGCGGTCGTACCATGAAACGATACAGAGGCATTATAATATCCTTTGTTTTATTCTCCATTCCTTTCCTTATGATTTCTAGCATTCTATTTGCTTTCTTGGCCGTTGCTGCACAACTTATTATCCACAATGATGCCTAAATCTTTTTTCCTGGGTGGTGGTTTCTAAGGTGGTACCTTGCATCGTGTAAGCATAGTTTGGGTTGCTCTTTCCTAGGTGCATTACTTTACACTTGTCCACATTAAATTTTATCTGCCATTTGGACATCTAGTCTTCCAATTTATCAAGGCCTCTTGCAATTTTTCACAATCCTCTTGCATTTTAACAACTTTGAATAATTTTATGTCATCTGAAAATTATGATCACCGCACTTGTTCCTATTTCCAGTTAATTTATGAATATGTTAAAAAGCAGCAGGCCCAGCACAGATCCCTGATGTACTCCACTATTTACCTTTCTCCATTGGGAAAATTGGCCATTTAGCCCTACTCTCTGCTTTCTGTCTTTTAACCAGTTCCTGATCTACAATGCTATACTGCCTCTAATCCCATGACTTTTTAATTTGGCCAAGAGACTTTCAAGAGGAATCTTGTCAAAGGCTTTCTGAAAATCCAGATATACTATATCAACCTGCTCAACTTTGTCTACCTATTTATTCACACCTTCAAAAAAAATATAAAAGATTAGTAAGACAAGACCTTCCTAGGCTAAATCCATGTTGGCTTTTTCACATTAAACCATGGCTATCTACATGTTCAGTAATTGTATTCCTTATAATGATTTCGACCATTCTGCTCAGTACTGATGTCAGGCTAGCTGGTCTATAATTTCCCGGATCATCCCCTTTTTAAAACTTGGAGTTTCATTGGTCACTCTCCAATCCTCAGGTACTACAGATGATATTAATGATAGCTCACAGATTACCAATAGTAGGTTTGCAATCTCAAATTTCAGTTCTTTCAGCACTCTTGGATGTTTAACATCCGATCCAGATAATTTGCTAGTCTTCAGTTTATCAAAGAGTTGTAATACATCCTCCCGGTTTATTGATATTTCTTCCAGTCCTTCCACTGCATCACCTTTATATATGATTTCCCAGGCACGAGTAATTTCCCTGCATCATTTTCAGTAAAGAACAAAGCAAAGAATTTATTCAATCTCTCCGCTATGGACTTGTCCTCCCTGAGAGCCTCTTTTACTCCTCTGTCATCCAGTGGTCCAACTGACTCTCACAGGTTTTTTACTACAAATATATTTGAAAAGTTTTTTGTGTTTGCTTCCATGGCAAGCTTCTTTTCAAATTCTGTCTGCATTATCAGTGCCTTACATCTAACTTGCCAATGCTTATGTTGTTTCTGGAGTTCATCATTAGGTTCCTTTTTGCATTTCCTGAAGGATGCATTTTTGGCAACAGCCTCTCTGACCTAGTCTTTAAATCCACTGGCAGTTTTTTGGCATTCATTCCACTTTTCTTAAAGCATGGAATACATCTGTTCTGGGCTTCCAAGTTAGTACTTTTAAACAAAGCCCATGCTTGATGTAAATCTTTAAGCTTTGTAGCTACATTAGATGATAGAGGGGTAAAAGGAGTACTAAGAGGGGACAAGTCAATACTGGAGAGACTGAATTAATTCTTTGCTTCAGTCTTTGAGGAAGATGTAGGGATGTTACCCATGACTGAAAAGATATTTAAAGGTGATGCCGCAGAATAATTGAAAGAAAATCGATACACTAGGAAGATGTATTACAACTATTTGATAAACTGAAGAGTAGCAAATCACCTGGACTAGATGGTACACAGATGAGGGCGTTAAAAGAATTGAAATATGAGATTGCAGACCACCTATTAGTAATCCATGAACTATATTAAAATCATCTGTAATATCTGAAGATTGGAGGATGGCCAATTTAATGCCAATTTTTCTCCTTTCATATTTATTAAATTTTCTCATTTAACAATCAAATAGTTAAATGACAGGAAACAATGGTAATACAACAATGGTAAGTAATATTACACCATATATACAGGAAACAATTTCATTATGAATACCATATATTAGACCCAAAATTAGAGGGGAGGAATCAGGAAAAAAGAAAATATGAAGCAAAAAATTAGCAATGTAAGACTTATGCGTCAGCCAAAGGGGAGGAAACTTTCACATCAATCACTTCCCTAGCTACCAGAAATTCCAGGAGCTGAGAGGGCTCAAAAAACATATATAACTTCCCATCATATGTAACACAACAACGTGCAGGAAACTTTAACAAAAATGACCCACCCGGGATTTATACCCCAGAAATTCCTTCCTCTTAAGCTGGGTACCCCGTGCTAAATCAGGAAAAATCCTTACATTTGCTCCCAAAAACTGTTCCTGGAAATTTCTAAAATACAAACGGAAAATTAATGCCTTATCAGACTCGAGGGCAAGCGTAATAAGGAGGGTGGTACGGGCAGTGACTATCTCCAACGAGCTCTCTAAGAACCCCGTAAGGTCCACAGAGGCCCCCCGGGAAAGATTATTATTATTCCCTTGACTACCAGTACCCACCAGTAAATATTGAACTCTGGTTAATGGTGGTAGAGCCTCCTCAGGGATCTTTAAAACCTCCCGGAAGTATCTACGAACCATTTCCAGAGGGGAACATAAAGGAGACTTGGGAAAATTAACCAGTCTTAAATTGTTCTTCCGGACTTGGTTCTCCAAGTACTCCAACTTCCTCATATTTACATTCCGATCTTTCACGTGGGCCTGGTGTAAGTCGCGGAAATGTTCCATTTCAGCAGCCAACTGGTACAGTTTCCCCTCCTGTTCCTTCTGTACCGACGAGAACTGTTGAATTTGACCCTTCACAAAGACAGATTCAGAACTCACCGAAACCACAAACTTCTCCAAAGAAGCATTGATTGTAGCAAGAGCTTCCCATAGCACCTCCATTGTAATTACTGCAGGCTTCACCAACACTCCAGCACCTGATCGCAAAGGTGGAGACTCACTTCCCCGGAGAGAGCTACCCAGCACCTCTGGGCCAGCTCCAGGTCGAACTCGGGTTCCAGGGTCCCCACACGGAGCGTTCGCCACACTAGAAGGGCCCCCGACACACTCCTGTCACGGCGTGCTCGTCACCCCGCCAGCAGGAGAGTCACCACTAATGGCCAGAGCGCTTCCGGGGCATGGGGGGGGGCCCGCTGCTCCGGAGAAAGAAACACCCCGGATACCGTGCTCAGGTCCGAAGATCCCTCCGGACCCGCTGAGGACGCCGCTCGCTCCACTGGACCCGAGAAACCACACATCTGGAGAGTCCTCTGTGCCGCAGCACTAGAAGCAGGTTCCCCCAAGGGAAGGTAAGCCTGCTTTCTCTTCCTCCGGCCCATATTAGCCTCGGGACACGGCGCAGCAACAAACAAGACCCTACAGAAAGTGTGATCCGGCCGGTAGAGTCACACTGCCGCCATCTTGCTCCTCCCCCCTTAATGCCAATTTTTAAAAGGGTTCCAGGGGTGATCAAGAAATTACAGACCACTGTGCCTGATGTAAGTACCAGGAGGATGCAGTAAAAGCTGTTAGTGTAACTGGGTTTAAAAAAGATTTGTACAAGTTCTGGAAGAAAGGTCCATAAACCATTATTAAAGGGGACCCGGGATATCCACTATTTGACCCAGTACTAGCATTGGGGAATCTGTGTCTTTTAGGGATACTGCTAGGTACTTATGACCTAGATTGGCCATGGTTGGAAACAGGATTCTCTAGGACCAAGCAGGAAGTCAGTCCTCACATATGGGTGACATCGACGTCGATGGAGCCCCTGCGGAGCATTTCCCCAGCTTTCTACGAAAGCGTTTGGGAATACTGTACACATGCGCGGTCTCCTTCCTGCCTAAAGGTGCCATCTTGCTCAGTCTCTCTTTTTCCGTGGAGCCCTTCGGACGTGTGTCCTCGTTCACCCGGAAAATAGTTAGATTTTTTCGTCAATTCCTTGCGATTTCTTCGCGGATTTTTGTCCGGTTCGACGCCGGTTCCCCTTCTCGCCGTGTTCGGTACACCGGTATCAAGCCTGATCTTATTTTTTCAGTTTTTGCCCTTCGTGGCTGGCAATCGCGCCCTTTTTTTCCTTTTCCTTGGAAGGCCGGTCCTTTGACCTCGCGGGGACTCTTTTTTTCCCCGATGGCTTCCAGTGGTTTTAAAAAGTGTGATCGGTGCAAAAAACTTATGTCTCTCACCGACACACACGACTGCTGCCTTCGGTGCCTCGGTCCTGATCATGATCCTAAGATGTGTGTACCGTGTGGGAAAATGTCCACAAAGGCACGGCGAAGTCGTCAGCACCAGAAGGAAAGGCTTTTCTCTGACTTGGCCTCCAGCCGGGCCCGGACCTCGTCTGAGGCCTCGATGTCTCGGGAGTCTGACCCCGAGCATCGTTGGGGTTCCTCGGAAAGGGGGTCCCCCGAGCGGGAGCGAAAGAGGAAGAAGCGGCTCGCGAGGGCAGCGTCAAAGGAGGTCCCTGGCTCCTCGAGAGCTAGGTCTCAGACCCCCCCGACCACCGTCCCGGGCCCCTGGAACAGGAGAAGCCGTCAAAAGTACCTTGGGTGGAGCTGGAGTCTGTTGGACACATAAGTCATGTTGTCCTCGAGGACTCTCCTCCCAGGGAGCCGACGTCGGGCCCGGCGCCACTGGGGCCCGAGTCGGTAGCTGCTGAGTCGCCTCAGCTGGGTCTCAGGCTGACAGCCTTGGAGTGCAGACTGTCTGCCTTCATGGATCAGCAGCGGGTACTGATGGGCAGCCTCACTGGCACATCTGCCCCGACCACCGGGACATCGACGTCGCTGGTGCATCTGCCCCAACCACCGGGACCATGAAGGCTCGAAGTCGTCCTCGGTCACCCTCGACCTCCCGATCGGGACCAAGGGTGTCGACGCTGGTGCCTTCAGCGTCGGGGCGGGTGCTGCCGGTCGCTGCGCGGTCAGAGCCTGACTCCTCCTCGGACGAGTCCGCCTGGGAGACGGAGGATGAGGAGTCCCCCGATACCTTCATGACTCAGTGCGTCCCGTCGGACTCACTGCAGTCTGAGCCCCGGAGTAGGTCCCCTCCAGAGGATACCCGGTTCTTGGAGTTCGTGCGGGATATGGCCACTGCTTTGGCGATCCTGGCGGATCCCGAGGAGGAGCCTCGAGCAGAAGAGCTCGAGGCCCTCCAGTATGACTCTCCTCCGAAGGAGGCCTTTACTGTGCTGGTTCCTCCGATGCTGGAATGGCTCCTCTTCCGGATGTGGGAGGCACTGGCCTCGGCGCCGGTTCTGAGCAATCGGGTCGACTCCTTTTATCGACTCAGTAAGAGCCCTGGGTTTCAGAAGGCACAGCTACCGCACCATTCCATGGTGGTGGAATCGGCCATGCATCGTCTGAAAAGTCAGAAGATGCACTCCGCGGTGCCCCCTGGCAGGGAGGCCCGGAACCTGTATGCGTTCGGTAGAAAGTGCTTCCAGGGCTCGATGCTTGCTTGCCGTGTCCAGTCTTACCAGCTGTACATGGGCATGTACTTGCGGGACCTGGCAAAGGAGCTTGCCGGGTTCTCTGCTGGTCTCTCCGGGGAACCTTTGCAGCGGTTCAATTCCCTGTCTTCGGGGATCCGGGAATGCTCTAAGTTCATGTCCCGAGCGGCTTACGATGGCTTCGAGGCCTCGGCCTGGGTTGTGGCTGCCGGCATCGCGGCTCAACGCCAGGCATGGCTGCAGTCATCGGACCTCGAGCCATGGGTTCAAGACAAGTTGGTCAGTGTCCCTTGCCGAGGTGAAAACCTTTTTGGCAAGCCCATGGCCGAGAAGGCTGCTGTGCTCGAGACCGAGCACCTCACGAGGACAAGACTGTCTCGAAAGACCTCTGCCCCTTCACACAAAAAGAAGGGCTCGGGTAAAAAGCCCTTTTACCCGAGGAAGGCGACTGCCTACAAACAGTTCCCAACTTACCAGGCCTCCCCCGCTCCCCCACAGGGTCAGCAGGCCAAGGGGCAGGGACATGGGCCCCGTAGGCAGAAGGCCCCCAAGCCTCCGGCTCCTGCTCCTACTCAGCAGGGTGGGGGTTTTTGACTCCCAAGGCATAGCCTCTCCGTCTCTGCTGTCCCATCCCTGCACAGGAGGTCGCCTAGCCCTGTTTGCCCACTGGTGGCCACCCATTACAGGGGACAACTGGGTATTAAGCATAGTCCAAAAGGGCTACCTGCTTCATTTTCATCAGTTGCCTCCTCCCTATTTTCCAGGAGAGCCTCCAAGGCCTCTTCTCCATTCAGCCCTCCTCCTGCAGGAACTCCAGGATCTGTTACGAGACCAGGCGGTGGAGCCTACGCCTCCCCACCTCCAAGGTCACGGGTTATTCCAGGTACTTCCTAGTACCAAAGAGAACAGGGGATCTCAGGCCTATTCTCGACCTAAGAAATCTCAACAAGTTCTTGCAGAAGGAAAAGTTCAAGATGCTTACTCTTGGAACACTTCTGCCCTACCTCCAGCAGGGAGATTGGCTATGCTCTTTAGATCTAAAGGATGCGTACACTCACATCCTTATTCATCCAGACCACAGAAAATACCTCAGGTTCATTGTAGGAGGAAACCATTATCAGTACAGGGTGCTGCCATTGGGCCTCACCTCCGCCCCCAGAGTCTTTACCAAATGCCTGGCAGTGGTGGCGGCCTGCTTGAGAAATCAGGGTATCTTTGTCTTCCCCTATCTGGACGACTGGCTCATCAGGGGTCAGACGTGCCAGGAGGCCAGGCAAGCCATCCTTCAAACAATTTCTCTGCTGCAGCATCTGGGGTTTGTCATAAACTTTGCAAAGTCCACTTTGCTCCCCTCCCAAAACTTAGAGTTTATAGGGGCAAGACTAGACTCTCTGCAAGCGAAAGCTTTCTTGCCAGAAGACAGAGCCCAAAGACTGATGACCTTGGCAAACCAGTTTCTCAGCAGGTCACTGGTCTCCGCCAGGCTCTGCCTGAGGCTTCTGGGCCACATGGCTTCGACAGTACATGTCACACCCCATGCCAGGCTTCATATGAGGTCTACGCAATGGTGCCTCAGAACTCAGTGGTTGCAGCCCACAGGGAGCCTCAGAGACAGAGTAAGGGTGTCCAGACCATTCCTGCACTCCCTATGTTGGTGGCTGCATCCCCCCAACTTACTGGAAGGGATGCCTTTTGAGCCACCTGGGTTCACAGTGGTGTTGACCACCGATGCCTCTCTACAGGAGTGGGGAGCACACTGTCTAGGCAAGTGCACTCAGGGCCTGTGGTCTCCCTGGGAGGCCCAGCAGCAGATCAATCTACTGGAGCTTCGGGCTATTCGCTTAGCCCTCAAGACTTTCTCTCAAACCTTGGCCCACCAATCTGTTAGTGCAGACAGACAATCAGGTGGCCATGTTTTATGTGAACAAACAGGGAGGCACTGGGTCCAGGCTCCTTTGTCAGGAGGCGCAGGACCTTTGCTTGTTTGCGCTCAGGCACAACATGTTGCTCAAGGCGGTTTATCTCCCTGGCCAGGAAAATTACCTGGCGGACAGGTTGAGCAGAATTCTGCAGCCACACGAGTGGCAGCTCCTCCCACTTCCTGTTTGGCTGCAGCATTGAGAGGCTCAGTTGAGCAGAGCTCCTGCTAGGGAGAGGTTCCTGTTTCTTTGCTCGTGCCTGGATGTCGGGACCTGGGCCGCCTCCGGAGGGGGAGGCCCAGGCCCAGAGGCCTGCCAAGCCGGGTGGGCCTCCTATTTTGGAAGTGGCTGGCGGAACCCGTAACCTGGAACAGCTGGAACCCCGGGAGGGGGCTTCCCCCAGTAGGACTGCACTTGGCCAGGACCGAGGGACCCACAGGTATGGAGGTATGGGCCCGCCACCCCAGGGAGGAGGCTCCTGTCTTCTCCCCAGGCATGGTGTGGAGGCTGGGTGGCAGCAGGGAGAGGCCCTGGGGAGACCCTGGAGGACCGTGGAATGTAGTACTGAGGGAGGTGGGTTCCCCCCTCCACCTCGGGTCCTGGAGGAGGCCTCTACCTCCTCCAGTGAGGATGAGGGGGAGGGGTCGGTCCTGCCTTCTTACCAGCAGCCCGCTAGGGCCCCTGAGGCAATTGTAGCAGCGGTGCGACGGCTTCGGGGTCTCCAGGAGGAGGCGGCCCAGCTGCGAGCCCAGCTCTCCCACCTGGAGAGCCTGCAGGCCACCATTTCCGGGGAGGAATGGGTGGCCTATGTCACCTATTGGAAAGGGGTGAAGCGGGCCTTGAAGGGCAAAAACCGAGAAATAATATACCTCAAGCAGCAGGGTTGTGGGTCCCTCACAGAAATATATCAGGCCTATGATAGATGGGCAGTACAGGGAGCAGTGCAGGGGGGGCCCCCGGGGGTAGGTTGGATGGCTGGGACTCCCCATTCTCATAGTCTGCCCTTTTCCTATTATGCCCCGGCAAGGGGAGAAGAGGATAGATGGTCCAAGGACCCTTACCTGAATACGTCTCATCGGACTGGAAGGAGAGTTGCCCACTTTGTGAGCCCTGGTCCGGTCGCTGTCCCACCTCCAAGGGCTGGTATAGTGGCTCCCTGTCCAGAAAGCTCTGTTTGCAGCACTGTCAGGGAGGGGCCTGGTGATATCCTTCCCCTCCAAAAATCGCGGATTTCTGAGACCCATTTTCCAGCGTCATACACAAATCCAGAGGCAGAAGATTCCTGGCAGCATGATCACCGAGGGATGCAGGTAGAGAGAGCCACTGGTCTAGAGCAGGGAGCCCCGATGCGGGATGTCGTTCAGGGGTGTTTTCCCAGTACTTCGGACTACAAAGATGGCCGCCGTGAAGATCATGAGGTCACTTCCGGGTTTGCCAGGAAGTGTGTCACTGCTACTTCCCCTTCTCCTCTCCTGTCACTGAAGCACCGGCAAGGTTCCAGGAATGCAGACCGGATCCCCATCGGAAGGCCTGTTGTCGGAGGGGAATCGGTGCTGCCTAGTAGGGGTTTGTCTGCTGTTTCCTCCTGTCGGGGCTTGGATTCAGCAACAGCAGCTTCGGGGATGCCTTCTACGATCCCGCGGAGCAGCATTTCATCTGCTTTGGCTGAGCCCTCTCTCAGTGTGGCCAGGAGCCTGAAGACTGGCTGCCCCCCGTCCTTTGAGCCTGCTGAGTCTGTGGAAATCCGGAGGGTGGCTGATTTGTCTATTCCCTGTCTGGATCTGCAGCGTCCAGGAACTGTACAATCTACCATGGTTTTGGGTGGGGGGGAGGGTGAAAGTTCGGCCCCCCCTAATGTGGATGTTTTTCCGGTGCTCAAACAGTTACGGGATGGCCGCCCGGCTTTCCCTGAGGCGGCTGTTTGGCGCCGGAAAGGCATGAGTAAAGGGATAGGGAAAGATAGGGGGCCACTATCTTTGAGTTCTGGATCAGCGGAGCGGGATGCACCGGTGTCTATCCTGTCTGGTGGCATGGCTGAGGTGAGCCTGGCTCGCAGGGGGGTGTCTGCCCTCCCTGCTGGAGCCTTGGCTACCGGCCGGACTTCTCTGGATCCCTGTGCCACGGCTGGCACCGACGACCAGGTAGGACCTGAGAGGGCAGAGGGGCAGGGGGGTGGCTGTTTAGGGGGTTTTGCTATGCAGGGATCTGCCCCGCTGTCCCGAGATGGTCCTGCCTTGTTGGCGGTGGCCATGCAGGGAGTGGAGGACGGTGGGTTGGTGGAGAGTATGGCGGAGGGAAAGGGGGAGCGGACGACAGGTTTCGTTGTGGGGCAGGAGGGGGAGGTTGCTCAGGATGGAAGGAAGGGGATGTTAGAAGGGGGAGTGAGGGAGAGGATGGTTCCCCTGGCTTCCGGGATTGAAGGGGAGCGGGGTTTGTCCCCGGTAGTGGTGGCCGAGACCCAGGAGCCTTCTGCTGGGTCGGAGATACAGGATGGAAGTTTGGGGGGGTTTTCCGGTTCCCTGGGTATTAACGAGAACCAGGTTTGTGCCGCTTTAAAATTGGCTTTGGAGACCCCGACGGGCCCTCCTGGGGCCTTTGCTGCATTTCAACATCAGGCGGCGGTGGCGACGGGGGATGATCCAGGGGTTCTGGGTGGTACCCAGGGAACCGGAAGGGAGAGCATCCCGGACTCTGTATTTGCGGAGCTGACCCTACCCAGTCCTCAGGTTGCTCCAAGTGAGGAGATCACGGATCCTGTGGTCCGGCAACAGGTTCCCCCGCAGGTGGAAGGAGGAGGAGAACGTCCAGAAGGGCGGGGGATAGAGGCTGGGGGGTCGGCTCCCCCCCTCCGTACCTTTGCGGAGGCTCTAAAGGGGTCGGGCACCACTCCGGGGACGTCGGGGGAGGGTGGGGGGAGGGGAGGTATGCAGGGGAATGGTCCCGTAGGAGGGGAAGGAGGAGGGGGAGGGGGAGGGTTTCAAAGGGGAGTAGGGGGTGAGGTCCGACGGCGCAACGTGGCGCAGATCCGATGGGCTGGGGAGGGGTCCCCTCCAGCCAGGGAACAGGTCTTGAGGATGGTCCTTGGGCTGGGGTTTCTCCCAGGAGATCTCTACGCCTTTATCCACATGAACAACACCATTGAATATGATGTTAGTTTCATGCTGAGACGGGGGCTGGAAATTTTCTGGGACCGATACCAGCAGCAGAGGGGGCAGGGAGGGTGGGCTGACTTTCGTGTTGTGCCTATCTCTCGCCAGGGGACAGTACCTGTGACCATCCTATCCAGGAATGAGTCGCTCCCAGGGCAGGACATCCAGTTTTGGTTGTCGCGCCATGCGGTGCTCCTCGCACCCCTGGTTAAGGGCGCTGGGCCCCTAGGGGTGTGGGACGGGTCGTGGAAGGGTAGGATCCGTTTGCGTGAGGTGGGAAACGTGGTGGCAGCACGTGCCCTCGGCCGGTTTTCTCGGTCGGGATCGCATCTTGTGCTATTACCCCGGGCAACCCCGCGAGTGTCACCGCTGTGGCTCATTCCGCCATTTGAGCATGAACTGTCCCGAGCAGGTCTGCACCCGTTGTGGTGGACGGGGTCACGCTTCGGCCGGGTGTTTGCTAATTCGGTGTAACCTTTGCGGGGAGTTGGGCCACCCCTTTGCCCGCTGCCCCTCCGCGTCACACAATGGACCGGGGGGGGTTGCCGTCACTCCACCTCGGGCTCCTGTGCGGGAGGAGGCTGTAGAGGCCCCTCTCCCTCAGGAGGAGCCAGGGGGCCCTGGGGTGGAGGAGTCCATTGAACCGAGGGAGCCACCAGGGGGAGGGGATTTGGGTAGGAGGGAGGAGAGGGTTGATGTGGTGGAGGTTGATGTGTCACGACAGGATAGTGGGTCGCGGGTGGTGCCACCTCAGGAATGGACCACGGTCCCTTCCAAGGGTGGCAAGTCCAAGAGGAAGAAGCGGGAGACCTCCCCATTGTTGGAAGTAGAGCCCGTGTTGGACGTTAACCGTTTCGTCTTCTTGGCTACTGATGCGGCTGAGGTGGATGAGGGCATGCCTGTGGAGGCAGGGCTTCCTGTGCGGCGCTCGGAGCGGTTGGCGGCGGGGGCGGCCCCTCTTCCTCAGCGGCGACCTTCAAAGGTGCAGAAGGCGCGCCGCAGTCAGGGTCCTCCAATCAAGGGGGATACTGGCGCCCGACGGGTGAGGGAGGATGGCCTTGTACCCCCGCAGTTGGGTTCGGGGCCTTCGCAGGAGCCCCCTGCTGACCCGGCCGCCCTGGCCTCCCCCGCGGGGGTGGGCACTGTCGTATTGTCTCAGTCTTTGTCCGGGGAGGGGGGGGCTGCACAGGTGGTGGACCCCACGGAGGAGGTCATTCCTCCGACCCCTGACCCGTTTGTACCTCCTCCTCCGGTAGGGGCTGGGCCTGCCCTCGCGACAGCTTTGCCTGGTGGTCCCGGGGGCGCCAGCACCTCCTGGGGTGACAGGGTCGAGCGGGAGGAGGAGGAGATCCTCGAGGTGGTCGATGTGGACCAGGAGGAGTTGTTTGAGCTCGCAGGCCTGTCCTGCAAGCGGGATTCTGGGGATCCCGGGGTTGGTGAGAAGAGGAGGAAAGGGTCACTGCACTCGAAATAGGCATGGCGTGCACTCCTGCGTTCTCGTGCGCCACCATCAACGTGGCCAGCATTTTCTCAGACCAGGCGCGGGCTATGGCCTATGATTTTCTTTCTACGAGCGGGCTGGATGTCATCTTCTTGCAGGAGACCAGACTCACCTCGCTCGCTAGCCTTCATCGGGCAAAGCGAGAGTGGAGGTGGGGCCCTTCATACTGGTCCCTTGCGGCACAGCCCTATGCAGGAGTGGCGGTTTTGTTCACGTCCAACCGATTTCAGGTGCAGTACGTGTGGGAACTGGAGCAGGGCCGGTGCTTGCTTTTAGACGGCTACTGCGGGCCCCATCGGTTTCGTTTCGTGGTGGTTTACGGGCCCCAGTCTAAGTTGGGGCGGAAGACCCTGTTTGGGGTCATCCGCCCCTACTTACACACCTCCCGTTTGGTGGTCCTTGCCGGGGATTTCAACACCACCACCTTTTTGCAGGACCGAGGGGGGGAGCGTTGCCCACCTAGTTACGAGGGCCTCTTTTTGGCCGAGATGACCCGGACGGCTGACCTGGTGGATGTTTTCCACCGGGCCTTTCCACGGTCGCCGGGTTTCACCTACTACCATGGGACCTGCAGGAGTCGTATCGATCGGATATATGTGAGTGCCCGGGTGGAGTGTTCCCCTCCGCAGTTGCAGGCGGTTGACTTTTCGGACCACCGTGTCCTCTCTGTGTCCTTCCTGGCCAACCACGAGGAGCTTAGCAGGGGTCCTGGCCTGTGGCGACTGAATGTGCAGTTGTTGGCAACATCAGAGGTGGTCCAGGAGTTCTTGGCCTTTCTCGCAGACCAGGAGACCCTGCTGAGTGTTTTTCCCTTCCCGTGGCGCCTGGTGGGATGAGGTGAAGACGCGTGCCCGACAACTCTTCCGTTCCCGGGGTACCTCCATGGCTCGATCCCGCTACCTCACCTACACTGTCCTCCGGAGGTCGCTGGATCGTTTGGTATCCCGAGGGGCAGCGCGGGAGGAGGTTGAAGAGGTGCGCGTCCAGCTCCGTGGCCTGCTTTACGATCGCCATGCCTCCCTATGCTTCGAGGGGGCGGCCGGTGGGGGCGCCACTCCAGACCCTTTCCGGACTTGCAGGGAGAGGGTTCAGCGTCGGGAGGTCATGGCCCTGCGGGGCGAGGACGGTACCATTCATACCTCCCAGGAGGACCTTTTGCGGATGGTGGGGGAATACTTCTCGGACCTGTTTGGGGATCGCCCCGTGGACCTCACCCATATCCGAACGTACCTGGGCCTTCCCCCGGTGTATTCGGCTGTGGTCCAGGCACAGGTTGATGCACTCGCTGCACCGATTCAGCAGGTGGAGGTGGAGAGGGCGATTCGTGCTATGCCGTTGGGGAAGGTGCCTGGGCGCGATGGGCTCCCTGTGGAGTTCTATCGCACTTTCATTGCCCAGCTGGCCCCCTTCCTGACCTCCCTGTTTCAGGAGATCATGGACACGGGGTATCTCCCGCGGTATTTTCGCGAGTCTGTCCTGCTGCTGCTCTCCAAGGGGAAGGACGATAGCTCCTTGGACTTCTGGCGGCCGCTCTCTCTTCTGAACGCGGACCGGAAGATCCTGGCCAAGTGTTTGGCCAACCGACTGGTGGAGGTGTCGGGCGATTTGCTGTCCCCTTCCCAGTATTGTTCCGTTCGGGGGAGAGGGGTTCTGGACGCTGTCGCCACAGTCCGGGAGATGGTGGAAAGAGGCCGGTCGCTCCAACGGGACCACTGGTTGGTCTCCTTGGATCAGTCCAAGGCCTTCGATCGAGTCAGTCACCGGTACCTGTGGGTGGTGCTCCAGCACTTCGGCCTCCCCGCAGGTTTCCTCTTCGTCGTGCAGGCGCTGTACCGAGGGGGGGTGAGCTTCCCGTTTATTAACGGGTGGCTCGGACGGCCATTTGGTGTCGCCTCGGGGGTGCGGCAGGGGTGCCCTTTGAGCCCCCTGCTGTATGTTTTCTCCCTCGACCCCTTCCTTCGGAGATTGTCCTCAGGTGGGTTGCGGGGCCTGGAGGCGCCCGGTGCGCCCCCGGTGTCCGTCGTTGCTTACGCTGACGACATCTCAGTTTACGTGGACGGCACTGATGGGGTAGAGGCCCTGCGAGAGGCCGTGGAGGAGTACTCGGAGGTAGCCCACTCTGTTGTCAACCACAGCAAGTGCCAGACGCTGTGGTTGGGCTCCTCGGAGGCCTCCCCGCCTTCCTGCGCCCCCTTTCCTCCTCCCGTGGGGGAGGTCCGCGTTTTGGGCCTCGTCTTCGGGTCGGAGGACTGTGCGGAGTCCAATTGGGACCGTTGTCTCGAGACTGCACGGTGTCGGGTGCTGCGGTGGAGGGGGTGGAGGTGTACGTACGAGGAGAAGATCAAACTCCTCGGGACGTTTCTGCTTCCTCTCTTTCTGCACGTGGCCACGTTCTTCGTCCTTCCGTTGTCCCGTCAGGCGTCTGTCTGTGCTGTCTTTTTCTGTTTTCTGTGGGGTAACCGCTTGAACCCCGTCCAGCGCAACATCGTTTGCCTGGATCGGGCAGAGGGCGGTTTGGGTATGTTGCACCCCCTTGTCTTCCTGTCAGTCTTGTCTATGGCGTTCCACTTGGGTAGGATGCGGGAAGGGGGTGGGGTCTGGTGGGTGGCCTCCTATCGGGAATGGTTCTCCCGCTTCTGGGAGCAGTGGGAGGGGGCGTCCTCGGTCCCACGTGTGCGCCGGAGAGGGGAACAGGCCCCATCGTACGTATTCGTGATGGTGGGGCTCATTCGGCGGTGGGGGGTGACCGACCCGCTCGCCCAGTCCTTGGGGCGGAAAGGCTTATACCGGATGGTTCTCACCTCTCACTATCAACCACGGTGGGCCCTGCGGGACTGTCCGGCGGATGTGATGCAGCGGGGCCTTCGGCTGTTGAACTCCCCTCGGCTACCGAAGAAGGTTCGGGATGTAGCCTGGTTGTCTTTCCACGGGCGTTTGTACGTGAGGGACAACCTCAAGTACAGGTCACAGGCCGAGCGGGTCTGTCCGAGGGCCGGGTGTGAGGGGCAAGCGGAGACCATGGACCATTTCCTCCGGCAGTGCCCCTTTAATGTGGAGGCCTGCCGGTTGGTGTCCGCTGCTCTTCACCTGCGTGACCTTTCCCTCCTCACGTATGCGGAGTGGGTGTACGGGGCCTGGTCCTTTCCTCTAAGGCAGGACTCCGGGACCCTCTACCTCGTCACGGCCGTGGTACGCTACCACCTGTGGCAAGCGCGCTGTCATGTCTCGACCCGGGGGTTGGTCCTGCCCCTCGACGAGGTGGTGCGGGACATTCTGGAGGAAGTGTCCAGCATGGCGCAACGTGAAAGGAGGGTGGTGGAGGCTCATCGTTGGGAGCGTCTGTGGCGTCACCTCACCCTTCGCCCCCCGTGAGGGGGAGGGGTTCCCTGGGGTTTTCGTCCCTGTAGGACTGTGAGGTTTTTGTTTTGTTTTGTTTTGGTTTGTTGTTCCCTGGGGGGAGGGGTGTGATCGGAGGGGTTAGTTTTCCCTTCCCTGGGGTTGTCCTTCTCTTTATGATTTTGGGTTGTTTTCCTCCCGGGTGGGGAGGGGGGGGGGTGAGCTGGGGCTCCATAAGGGGGTTTTTGACCGGTTGTCCGCTTTCCCTTTCTTCTTAGAGGGTGGCCATCCCAATATTTTTGTTTTCCGTGTTTGTCTGTTCTTTTTGTTTTCTGGGCATCCCGCTCCGTTGTCTGAAGGGCAGGGCAGTACAAGGGTTCTGTATTTCCTTTGTATTTCGCTATTTGATTTGATTTGTATGATTACTTATGATTTGTTTTGATGGGATTGTGTTGGGGATGGGCTAAGGGGGCCCTTATGTTTTCATTTGGTTTGGGGGGAGGGGGTGGGGAGGTTTGTCTTTGAAGTGTTTGTCTGGATGGGATGGGTCTGAAGGGGGAGGGATAGGGATAGGGGGTTTATTTTCTGGATGGGTGGGGAGGGGGAGTCAGACAGACTGGACAGTTGGACATTGGGATTGGTGGGGGTGTTGTGCGGGGCAGGGGTTCAGGGACTGCAAGATGCAATGTGTGGGCTCTGCTGGGGTGGTTCTGGTAGGGGGAGGAGGGGTCGGGCATGGACATTGGACTGAGGGGGGGGAGGGGACATGGACATTGATAAGGACCTTTTGGGGGCTGTTGTTGGGAGGAGGGCACGTGTGTTTATTACTGGGTTTGGTGGTGGGTTTGGGGAGGTGGGTCACGGGGGGGTTGTGATATTTGTTTTGTGCTATGTCGGGGGGTGGGGGTTTTGGGGGGGGTGGGACTTGGTTGGGGTGATTGTTTCTACTTTTTGTCTGTATTTTGTTGCTTGTTTAATAAACTCAAAATTTCCATCCCTTAGTGGTTCCGAAGATTTTCTTGAAATGGGGACTTCCAACCATAGATCTGTTTGCCAGTCCATCGAACAGACAACTGACAAGGTTCTGTTCCAGGCAACCGCATCCTCTGCGGCAGGCAGCAGATGCTTTTCTGATTTCCCGGTCCCAGGGCCTCCTGTATGCGTTTCCTCCCACGCCCTTGGTGGCCTGAACCCTGTTCAAAATTCTTCAGGACAAGGCCTCAGTCCTGCTGGTGGCTCCCAGATGGCCGAGACAGCCTTGGTTTCCACTTCTGCTTCAGCTGGCAGTGGATCCCCCACTGCCTCTGGGGTTGCAACCCGACCTCTCTCAGGATCAGGGTTCCCTTCTGCACCCAATCTCAAAGCTCTCAATTTGATGGCCTGGAGGCTGCAAGGGTAGTTTTGGCTCCCTGGGGCCTACCTCAGGAAGTTGAGGAGGTTGTCCTAGCCTCTAGAAAGCAGTCCACTAGGAAAACCTATGCCCTGAAATGGAAAAGGTTTTCTGTGTGGTGTCAGCTACGTACAGAAGATCCTTTCTCCTGTGCTGTACCAGTAGTGCTTCAGTACCTACCAAATCAGGGACTTAAGTCCAATTCTGTTCGGGTCCACCTCTCAGCTCTAGCAGCTCACCACTCACTGGTGGAAGGACATTCTCTGTCGGTTCACCCCTTGGTGTCCCGGTTTCTCAGAGGCTTGCTCTTGCTCAAGCCTCCAATCCGTCCTCCTGCTCCTGAGTGGGAGTTGAATGTGGTCTTGCAGCAACTGACTCGCCCACCTTTTGAGCCGATGGCTACTTGTCCTCTCCGCTTCCTGTCCTGGAAGACACTCTTCTTGGTAGCCCTAACCTCAGCCAGGCGAGTGAGTGAACTTTAGGCCCTGGTCTGTGACAGGCCTTACACTCGCTTCTGTAGGAACAGGGTAGTCCTTAGGATTCATCCAAAGTTCCTCCCAAAGGTTGTCTCCTCCTTCCACCTTAACCAAGAGGTGGTTCTTCCAACATTCTTCCCTAGGCCTCATGCAAGCCAGGCTGAAGCAGTTCTGCATACCCTGGACTGTAGGAAGGCCTTATCCTTCTACCTTGACAGTATGCAGGGACATAGAAGGGCTACTCAGCTCTTCATATCTTTTGACCCTAATAATTTGGGGTTAGCTGTGTCAAAGCGTACCTTGTCCACCTGGGTAGCTGACTGTATCACCTGGGCTTACAGGGCGGCTGACCTTCCTTTGCAGGGTCGGGTCACGGCCCATCGTGTCAGGGCAATGGCTGCCTCAGTGGCTCACATCCGCTCTGTACCGTTGGTGGACATCTGCAGGGCTGCAACTTGGTCCTCAAGCCAGACTTTTGCGGCCCATTACTGTCTGGAGAGGGAGTCCCGTAGGGACAGTGCTTTTGGCCAGGCAGTACTCCGGAATCTCTTTGAGGTTTAGGCAACTCCTGCCCTCCAGCCCTCCGTTGGGCTACCGGTGGAGGTTCTTTCAGTGAAAAGCCTTTCTTTGATGCTGGGACTAGAGGGAGTTCTCTTGTTCAGCCTGGGTTCCCTGGTAGCCCAGAGCTAGGGAGTCACCCATATGTGAGGACTGACTTCCTGCTTGGTCCTGGAGAAAGAGTAGTTACTCACCTGTAACAGGTGTTCTCCAGGAGCAGCAGGAATCAGTCCTCACAACCCTCCCTCCTCCCCTGGGAGTTGCAGTTGTACATAGTTTATTTTTACATTTTTGTGTGCTGTTTTTAGCTATGTCATTTGACTGAGCAAGATGGCACCTTTAGGTGGGAAGGGGACCACGCATGCATGCCTGCATTCCCAAAGGCTTTCATGGAAAGCTGGGGAAATGCTCCGCAAGGGCTCCATTGACGTCGATGTCACCCATATGTGAGAACTGATTCCTGCTGCTCCTGGAGAACACCTGTTACAGGTGAGTAACTACTCTTTTTGTATTTAGATCTTGTCAGCATTGGGAGCCAGTGCAGTTGTTGTAGGACGGGGCTGATGTGCTCGATCCTTGGTGTGTCTGTAATGATGCGTGCTGTGGTGTTTTGTACCATTTGTAGTGGGTGGAGTGTCTGCTGAGGAAGGCCTTGATATAGTGAGTTTCCATAATCAAGCAGTGGTGTAATGAGTGCTTGGCACACTGTGCGGAAATCGTCCTGACGGAGCATTGGTTTGATTTGTTTGATTGTTTTCAGTCGTTGATAGGCCTTGTTTGCGGTTTTGGTGATGTGGGATTTCAGGTTTAGAGCTCTGTCTAGTGTGATGCTCAGATACCTAACTTCTTCTTTGACTGTTATGTGTTTGTCTAGGATGCTGATAGTTTGTGGAGGTATGAAGGTGGGGTTCCTGGTGACGAACGTTGTCTCAGTTTTATCGTAGTTGACCGTTAAATTGTTGGTTATAAGCCAGTCATTCATGTCTTCTAGGCATTTGGTTATTGTTGTGGTGTTTAGTGCTAGTAGGTTAAGTGGAGCGTACACCATCATGTCAGCATAAATGTGATAGTGAAGATCGTGGTGTTTGATGTTGCATATGGGCTGTATGTAGATGTTAAAGAGCATTGATGATAGGGCTGAGCCCTGAGGTATTCCCTGCGTGACGGGGAATTGTAGTAATTTCTTTTGGTCGCATTTGACTTGTTGCGTTCGTCCTTCCAAGTATGATGTAAACCACTTCAGGGTGTTCTTGCATAGTCCTATTTGTTGTAAGTGTTGCAATAGCTTGGTGTGGGGGACAGTGTTGAAGGCCGCCGAGATGTCCATGAACACTAGCAGGAAGCCGTTTTTTACGTTGTCCATGCCTCTTAGGAGATTGTCAAAGAGGGAGGTTAGTAGTGTTTCCACGCTGTGTTGTGGCTTGAATCCATGCTGTTGTATGTCCAGTGGGGCATTTATACCAATATGGTCCTGTAATTGCCCTTGCACTGCCTTTTCCACGATTTTAGCAAAGAATGGCAGGCTGGAGATGTGACGGTATGATTTTGGTTCGGAGGGGCTCAGATTGCTACTTTTAAGTATTGGTTGTATCATTGCGTGCTTTAGGGGTTGAAGCATGTATCCTTGTTGGAATGAATCTTTGACGATTTTTTGAATGTGATGAGAGAGTTGGCTTTTTGTAGCTTTGAGCCAAGTCACTGGGCATGGGTCTGACGGTGAAGTTGTTATGTTTAGTCCAGATATAATATCTTCTACTTGCTGCTTTGTTGGTATGGTGAAGGACTTTTGCTTTTTCTTTTCCATTCTTCACAAAGTGGACCTTCGAGTCTTAAAATTTCACATCTGGCTTTCCTCTTCTCCCTAGTATACCTAAAAAAAATATTGTCACTTCACATCTTTAGCCATTTCTCTTCTGTGTGTGTTTTTGCCATCCTGATTTTTCTCTTTGCTTCTTTTGACATTATCTGGTATTCATTTTTGTGTTCCTCTTTTCATGATCTTCTGAATTTTGTGAATGCTGCCTTTTTTGCTTTTATTTTTGCACCACTTTGAAAATTCATACAATTTCCTTTTCCTCATGTTTTTATTTACTTTCCTTACATATATATCAGTTGCCCTTTTTATAGCCTGTTTATAGACGTACATGGACGAGACCTACAGGGATATAGACCTGAAGTCCCACCTCCAGTCGGGCAGCATCCCTGTTGCCATGGAGGAGAGAGGTCACGTGACAGAAGAGCATCACCCTGGTGTGGCAGGAAGTGATCCTGTAACTAGGACCTGTCCTCCAGGTGATGTAAAACCCTCTCGCACCGAGGACGTTTCTCCAGGGCCATGTCCCCATGAGAAGAGATTCAGGACAGCTGTCATAGTTGGTGATTCAATCATTAGGAATGTAGATAGCTGGGTGGCTGGTGGACGTGAGGATCGCCTGGTAACATGCCTGCCTGGTGCGAAGGTAGCAGACCTCACGCACCGCCTAGATAGGATCATAGATAGTGCTGGGGAGGAGTCTTCTGTCTTGGTACATGTTGGTACCAATGACATAGGAAAATGTGGTAGGGAAGTTCTGGAGGCTAAATTTAAGCTTTTAGGTAGGAAGTTGAAATCCAGAACTTCCAGGATAGCGTTCTCCGAAATGCTTTCTCTTCCACGTGCAGGACCCAAAAGACAGGCAGAGCTCCGGAGTCTCAATGCATGGATGAGACAATGGTGCAAGGATGAGGGTTTTGGATTTGTTAGGAACTGGGGAACATTCTGGGGAAAGGAGGGGCTCTTCCGAAGGGATGGGCTTCACCTTAATCAGGATGGAACCAGACTGCTGGCATTAACCTTTAAAAAGGAGATAGAGAAGCTTTTAAACTAGAAAATAGGGGAAAGCCGACAGTCGCCCAGGAGCGCATGGTTCGGACGAAGGTATCCTTGAAGGATACTACCAAAAGCAGTGAGGTTCCAAAAAAGAGTATAGTAGCCCAAATGCCCTTGAGTAAGGTGCAGACAGAGCGTAAAGATTCCAAATTACCCATGCCTACCAATAGCCAGATTAATATTAATAAAATACAGTCTCTAAAATGCTTGTATGCAAATACTAGAAGTCTAAACAATAAGATGGGAGAGTTAGAATATATAGCACTAAATGAGAGGTTAGATATGATTGCAATCTCAGAGACATGGTGGAAGGAGGATAACCAGTGGGACACTGTGATACCTGGATACAAACTATATCGTAATGATAGAACTGATCAAATTGGTGGAGGAGTTGCGCTCTATGTTAGAGAGGGCATTGAGTCAGAAAGGATTAAAGTTTTGCAGGAAACAAAATTTGCTGTAGAATCTCTATGGATTGAAATTCCATGTAAAAAAGGGAAGGCGATGGCAGTGGGAGTGTACTATCGACCGCCTGGCCAGAATGAACAAATGGATGATGAAATGCTCAAAGAAATCAAGGAAGCTAACAAAAGTCACAGCAGAGTAGTAATAATGGGTGATTTCAATTACCCTGGTATCGACTGGGTCAGTGTTACGGCAGGACAAGCTAGGGAGATAGTTTCTAGATGAAATAAATGACTGCTTCTTGGAGCAGCTGGTTCATGAACCGACCAGAGGGGAAGCCATACTGGATCTAGTCCTTAGTGGAACGCCAGATCTGGTGCAAGAAATAAGGGTGTTGGGACCACTTGGCAATAGTGATCATAGCATGATCATGTTTGATTTAATTAGTGGAGGAGGGATAGTAAAGAAATCCACAGTACTACCTTTTAACTTTCAAAAGGGAGACTATGATAAAATGAGGAATATAGTTAAGAAAAAACTAAAAGGAGCGGTTGCAAAGGTTAAAGACTTACAGCAAGCTTGGGTGTTATTTAAAAATACTATCCTCAAAGCCCAGACCAGCTGTATTCCACGCAAGAAAAGTGGAAGAAAGTCCAAAAAACTCCCAGCATGGTTTAAAGGTGAGGGCAGAGAGGCTGTGGCTGCCAAAAAAAGAATCCTTCAGGAAATGGAAAAAAGAGTCAAACGAAGAAAACTGGAAACAGCACAAGCACTGGCAAGTTAAATGCAAGCATTGATAAGGCACGCAAAGCGAGAATTTGAGCAGGAACTTGCTACGGAAGCAAAAACACGAAATAAAGACTTTTTCAAGTACATCCGTAGCAAAAGGCCTGTGAGAGAGTCCGTTGGGCCATTAGATGATAGAGGGGTAAAAGGGGCAGTAAGAGGAGACGAGGCTATAGCAGAGAGACTGAATGAATTCTTTGCTTCGGTCTTTACTGAGGAAGATGTAGGGATGTTACCCAAAACTGAAGTGGTATTTAAAGGTGATACTGCAGATGAATTGAGAGAAATATCGCTACACTGGGAAGATATATTACAACTATTTGATAAACTGAATAGTAGCAAATCACCTGGACCGGATGGTATACATCCAAGAGTGTTGAAAGAACTGAAATATGAGATTGCGGACCTGCTATTGGTAATCTGTGAACTTTCATTAAAATCATCTGTAATACCTGAAGATTTGAGGGTCGCCAACGTAACACCAATCTTTAAAAAGGGTTCCAGGGGTGACCCGGGAAATTACAGACCGGTGAGTCAGACGTCAGTACCGGGGAAAAATTGTAGAAACCATCATAAAGAACAAAATTACACAGCACGTAGATAGTCATGGCCTAATGGGAGACAGCCAACATGGCTTTATACAAGGAAGATCTTGTCTTACTAATCTGATATGTTTTTTTGAAGGTGTGCATAAACAGGTAGACAATGGTGAGTCGGTTGATATAGTCTATCTGGACTTTCAGAAAGCTTTTGATAAGGTCCCTCATCAGAGACTTTTGGCGAAACTAAAAAGTCATGGGATAGGAGGCAGTGTACTATTGTGGATCAGGAACTGGTTAAAAGATAGAAAGCAGAGAGTAGGGCTAAATGGCCAATATTCCCAATGGAAAAAGGTGAATAGTGGAGTACCCCAGGGATCTGTACTGGGTCCGCTACTTTTTGACATATTTATAAATGACCTGGAAAAGGGAATAACGAGTGAGGTTATCAAATTTGCAGATGACACAAAACTGTTTAAAGTTGTTAAAACCCAAGAGGATTGCGGAAAACTGCAGGAGGATCTGGATAAATTGGAAGACTGGGCATCCAAATGGCAGATGAAATTCAATGTGGACAAGTGCAAAGTTATGCACCTAGGAAAGAACAACCCACACTATAGTTACACAATGCAAGGTTCCACATTGGGAACCACCACCCAGGAAAAAGATTTAGGAGTCATCGTGGATAACATGTTAAAACCCTCTGCCCAGTGTGCAGCGGCAGCCAAGAAAGCAAATAGAATGCTAGGTATCATAAACAAAGGGATGGAAAATAAAACAAAGGATATTATAATGCCTCTGTATCGTTCCATGGTACGACCGCACCTTGAATATTGTGTGCAGTTCTGGTCACCGTATCTTAAAAAGGACATAGCATTATTAGAAAAAGTACAGAGAAGAGCCACCAAAATGGTGAAGGGCATGGAAGGCTACTCCTGTGAAGAGAGGCTACAAAGGTTGGGGCTCTTCAACCTGGAAAAGAGACGGCTGAGGGGAGATATGATAGAGGTCTATAAATTAATGAATGGAGTGGAGCAGGTAAACGTGGATCAATTGTTTACGCTATCAGAATATAGAAATACTAGGGGACATGCAATGAAGCTTGTGATAAGGAAGCTTATCATAGCTCAGGTAGGAGCTATAGAAAAGATGATGTGACTCTGAACAAGCAACCTGTCAGTTCTGGTAGAAGTGAGAAAACAGAGTTTTCTCATAAAAGACTACCAGTCCCAGAATGCACCATGTTTCCAGCAGCCATGAGAGGGGCTGAAGTGAGAGAATGTGTGTGCAATCAAGAGAGCTATGAGGTAATCCCTAAGCACTCATCTCAAAGGGCAGGGCCTGATTCAACACAGCTGCGCTGTGTTAGGGAGCAGCACACATTAGAACAGGATAAGAATAGAGCTGATTCTTCAGATAACAGTTACTACAAGCTCCAGCCCAGTTTCAAGAACAGTTTCAGCAAAAGCCACAGTTTGAGCTTCAGGAAAGGAGACAGCAACGGCTACAAGCTCAAGCACCAGTATCACCTGGAGAAACAGAAGCCAAGCCAAGCGGATAGAGAGAGAAGGAAACTCTCTGGAAGGAAGAGAAGAAAGCCCATTGGATGGTCTGGGAGATTCCAAGGCAGTATTCATACTGGGAGGTATTCCAAAAGCCAGCAGAGTCCATTGGACTGGATTCAGCCAGAGGAATGGAGTGGCAGAGATAGGAATCACCAGTGGCTACCTGGAAGAGAGAAGACTGCATGTGGAAGGGACTTTCAGACCAAGGCCAGAAGGTATGTGAGAGGAGATCCAGTGTCCAGGGATCAAGATTGGAAGGCTGGACATCAGAATTGGATTACATATTGGCCAGGCTATACAGAGAGGAATAATGATAGCAGGAGAGGCTCAGGTATGAACACTGATCCAGACCCTATCTATAATAGAGAGTGGCAGCAAGGGAATGAGCATTCTCATGATAGTGCCTTAATGAAAGACTCGTCTGTGCCAATGTATGATAGTGACCATATGCTGATTGATACAGCAGATGAAAATACAGTTTATATGGACTGTTCTCTATCTAAATGCTATTACTAGTTTTCTCTGAGCAAACACATCAGCCATCACAAAGAAACCTAACTTTGTTCTTTATTTCCACTGCAAACAGCTCTTAAAGCAGGATTTGGGCTCACACAGTAGCAGCCAGCCAGCTAAAGGCTTTCAGCTGGTCCATTGATAGTAATTAGGGCTGCACCTGATTGTGTGTGTGAGCAAGGGAGAATCCCTGCTGAGATCGGCGTGGAAAAATAAGCAGAAGTTAACCTAACCAGCAAAGTTTATTCTTTACTTTGTGCCTTTGTATTTGGTAATTATTTGCTAAGAAAACATTAGCTAATTGCCTGACAAGCTGAAGGTTGTTTTCTGGTTTACTTTGTGACTTTTTGTTATCCATTTTAAACACTGCAAGCAAGTAACCTCATTTATAGTGCTATCAAGCATACATGTGCTGGGTGAATTAAACCCCATCATAAAAGAAGTATTTTATTGATCTTACCACTTGGTTTCACAACTCAAATTATTGTCATCAGCTGTGTTTGGGAGTGAATGAACTACAATACCCACAATACCTTGCAAGAATCATATGAATATATGCATCGTCAAGATTGTGTAAGTTCTCACCCTAGGCAGCCGTCTGACAAGCTACAGGGTAAACTATTTAAGACAAATAAGAGAAAATATTTTTTCACTCAACGTGTAATCAAACTCTGGAATTTGTTACCGGAGGATGTAGTAAGGGCTGTTAGTGTAGCTGGGTTTAAAAAAGGTTTGGACAAGTTCCTGGAGGAAAGGTCCATAAACCACTATTAAAAAGGGACCCAGGATAATCAATGCTTGACCAGTACAAGCATTGTGGAACCTGTGTCTTTTGGGGATATTGCTAGGTACGTATGACCTAGATTGGCCACTGTTGGAAACAGGATACTGGGCTTGATGGACCTCGGTCTGACCCAGTATAGCATATCTTATGTTCTTATGTTCTTATAGCCTATTTATAGCCTATTTCAGTTTAGCACAGTGCCTCCCAGCTTCCCTCATCTCCTCCCACCCGTGCCAGCTCCTCCTTCAGGAACTTTCCTATTTTACTGAAATCAGCATTCTTGAAATCTAGGACTTCAAATTTACTGTTATCGGACTTTGCCTTGGCATTTATCTCAGGGCACACCATGTGGTGATTACTATTGCTCAAATTAGCACCCACACAGACTTTAGATGCACTATCCCTATTGGTGAATACTAGATCTCATGTTGACCCTTCCCTGGTAGGTTCCATCATCAGTTGTCTGTGCATAGTCTCTTGTAAGGCATCCATAAACTTTGTTACTTTGCAGAATTGCAGACAGGACACTCCAGTCCACATTTGGTAGATTAACATCACCCAGTATCATCGCTTCTCCCTTCATTACCACTGTTCCGATATCATTGATCATTTCTTCTATTAAAAAAAAAAAGTAGAGAGAACTCTTTCAGAGTAGCTCGTATAGACAGTGCTTCTGTGTCTCTTTATTTATTTATTTTATTTATTTATTTTAGTTTCTTATATACCGCACTTTTTGAGATCAGCGCGGTTCACAGGGAACAATAACAAAACCAGAACAACAGGCTGTTCGGTATTACATATAACAGGGGTGACAACTTGGTTCAAACTGGGAGAACTATATACATGGAATATGTAGTCTGTTAACTAGATAACATAATCGAACTATGTACATGATTTAGCATGGTTGTTGGGCGAGAATGAAGCAGATTTGGAGGACATAAGGAAGAGAGTAAGAGAACAAGAAAAAAATTGGAAGGATAAGTGGTGGGACTGTTAAGCTATGTTTTATGTGGGGTAGTATTTGGTGAATAGGATGAATTTAATGGCCTTTCTGAATTGGGTTAAGTCGGCTATGGCACGGATGTCGGAAGGGAGAGAGTTCCAGCATTTTGGTGCGCAAAACAAGAAAGCTTTGTTCGCTGTAGATAGATTGCATGTTATTATGGCCTTTGGTACTGCTAAGGAGTTTAGTGCTGCCTGTCTTCTAATTCTGTTTGATGGAACTAATTGGATGAGCTCAGAAAGTGAGTTTGAGGATATACCCTTGACGGCCTTGAATGTAAGAATCAGGGTTTTGAATATTAGCCTTCCATGTATGGGGAGCCAATGGAGCTGTTTGAGAATAGGAGTGATATGTTCACTTTTGGAAACTCCTTGAAGAATCCTTGCAGCAGTATTCATCGCGAGCTGTAATGGGCTCAAGGTGGATTGTGGGAGCCCTTGAAGAATTGAGTTGGCGAAGTCAAAATGTGGTAAGATTAATGCTTGGTAAATGGTTCTTGTCTGGGAACCACTCAGAATTTTTTACTTAACCCGTTTTGGACAGCTCGCATATTCTTTCTCTGTTCTGGATGATTTATTAGATTTGTTACACTCAAACAACTATGAAATACCGGCAATAATAAAAAAATATTAAAACTTTGCAGAAAATAGAAGTTTCACATAGTATATGTTTTTCATACACTGGTCAAATATAGTATATTGTCTGTCTTCAGAAAAGATAGGATTCAGTTCCAATATTCATTGACATAAACATACTGTATGATACTATTGAAACTGCAGTTTTTGTTTCATTTCATTTCATTTATTATGATATAATGTAGTTTCTCAACAGTCCATTCTGAAGGCGGGATATGATACACATGAAAACACTTCTGATGCAGCGCGTCGATATTGCACCATTGAAACACCTAGAACAGAATGCTTGAGAGCAATTAGTTTCGATAACATATTAGCCCAGCATATGAAAAACATACAAGGCCGATATACGCACCAATAACTCTGACACTAAGTAACGTGCAGTTATCTAAACCTATTTTCTAAAGTCTACAAATACTTTTATTTGCAAAATAGTAGCTATTACAGCATTATAAGCTACTTACTATTTTTTGTGATCTTTTTATGCTGAGCTGCCAGTACCGTCAAAATCAGCAAACTTCGAATACCTATTAAACTAACTAGATCTCAGATAAAAAATCTGTATATAACGCTTTTTGACATAACGATAATAGCTAAACATAGTTCCATTGAATTTATAACTATTAATTAGTAAACAGTTGAGTAGTAAGTATGGAAACCTTATGTATGTAAAACATACGTTGGTCCAAAACGGGTTAAGTTCTTTCTCAAATACTCATAATGTTGGGTTTAAAGATGGGAAAAAAAGTTCTCGTAATCAACAGCCAGAGCAACCAAACCACTGGCTGCTGGGAAAAGGGTGTAAGAGAGAAGTTCATAATCATCCTTATTATGCTTCATGACTTGCTTCATTAATGAAAAATTATACCTCCTTTTTAAAAAAAAAAATTTAAAATGACCCCTGCTATGTTGTTTTAGGGGTGGCATTTGCTATCTACATTCTGCTTTGAAATTGTGCAAAGTACTTCTTTAACCGAGGGGCAATTCCTCTGCAGGGACATTGCAACATTTAAGAAATCATTCAGATATTCAGCATTTTGATTATTCTTCAGCGATCACATGTTTGCTTAGATGATGATAATGCTGATTTGCCGGGGAGGGATTTAATCCAAAAGTATGTATTGACTTGAGAATTTTATTTTCTTTCTGTACTATGTTGATAAATTAAGGGGGGGGGAGGTTATATTTTGTGTCATTAAGAAAAGTTTGCCGGATTGACTATCCAATTTAAATGTTGCGAGTCATATTTTTGCATCAGAAAAGGAAATGCTATAGTAACTGCTTGAAATGCAGTTTTAATTCTGACTCAGCAGAATATTATTCAACTTTAATTCTCCTCCTACTAAATTTGTTCCTAATCTTAAAAATTATATTTTTGAAACAACAAATTAACATTTTGAGTATACATATAACTCTGGTTAACAGTAAAATGTAATATACTGGGTGTACTTCCATGATAGTTCAGATCATAGGTTACTCTTCCTCCCAACAAGGAGGCGGAAACAAAGAATTGCTGATGCTTAATTAGAAAATGAAAATGGACAGCATTTTAAAGGCCCTAAGATCTATCTAATCTGCTCATTTTACATTACTTCATCTCTGGTTTAGTTTTCTGATCTTCAGCAGGGACTCCCTGCTCTCATATTTAGCTGTGAGAATGGTTATTATCTATTTAACTATCCATTATGTATGTTCTTAACAAGTTACTAGATCTCTTTTAGCTTGATTTTATTTTAATCTAAATCTGTTATGGAATTTTACATTATGATACATTTACATTTTAATTAACATCTTTGTTGGTTCCCGAAAAACGGTATAAAGAATTTAATAAACCATAATCCCTAACATCCAATATTTTTCTATTCTTGTATATTTTATCCTTCTAGAAAACTGAACATTACATATAATATTTATGCATATAATATATGTGTGTTTTATTTAAAGCCATCTTCTCGAAATGCCGTATCAGGACTACCAGGAACTCCTCTTAGTGGTGGCTCCTCACGACGAGGAAGTGGAGATACAAGTAGCTTGTTGGACCCAGATGCTTCATTAAGTGAATTACGGGTAAGTTTATTACCTCCAAGCAGCATAACTGAAATTTTATTTTCACATGGGCAGGAAACTGGTGGCTTAGGATATTGCCATAGGTTTGCAGAATATTTCAGCTCAGTTTGCCAGCTGAAAATATGGCTGAAGTCCATAGTGACCTGAATTTCATTCTTTCTAAAAGTTGTTTGGTAAATTTAGAACACGCAGAAATTTACAATAATTGGCTCCTTTCACCAAGGAAAGCAGGATAATGTGACCTCACTGATAGGTCAAATAATTAGATGGAACCCAGTGTAAGTATCTATCCCCAAGGCTACTAGAACTTTGTGCTCTACTACTCATGGCATTGTACAGCCCCATCAGTTTGCTTTTACCCGTGGAGCCAATGGTCTTTTTTTTATGCAGTAAATTCTAGGAAGTACATCAGAAAATATTTTTGTGGTTGACTTACCTAGCACATGTATGTCGGGCGGCATTAAATGCCCTTTACATTTGCAAAATTGAGTTTGATTTCACAGTGTATTATTCTCTGTCACGAGAAAAAAAAACTGTGGCTTCAAATAGTGCGCCCAGTGCACTTGCTTAATATTGGACACCAACCCTCATGATATATGTGTGATGGATTCAGGGCCGGTACAAGGATACTGGGTGCCCTATGTGAACTTTCTGATTTACGCCCACTTACCCCCTCCTTTTGAAATTGTGATAATACAGTTCATGATCATCCTTAAAACACTTCTCCTATAACAATCCTGTAAAAATGCATAATTGGACATCCTTTTTTTTTTTTTTTTTCAATATTTTATTTAGAACCATCAAACAAAACACCAAATACACAACTAATGACAATCGCTCCCTGGGGTGGACTCTGATCCCCAAGGTGCAAAATACATAGATGGTTACATGGTTTTTAAGAAATTACCCCCCATCCCCTCCCCCCATCCAACCTCCCCCCAATGAACCCCCCCCCCCACCCTCCCAAAGCATTGCCCAACAGGACCAGTATATATAACATTACCGAACCTCAATAGGTCTCCACATACAAACAGGGCTATCAACAGCCTAATTGCAAGATTACATTACGAGTCCGAGGACTCAAATTTTGAATATAGGGCTCCCACAGTAACCAGAAAGCAGACCATCGCTTCACATGGCCTCGCGCAGCCCTACACTCCAGGAGCATAAGTTGATGGAAGGAGTTCCGCCACTCCCAAAAGGAGGGAGGGTGGCTGTCCCTCCACCCACGTAGGATTGGCCCTTTACCCACCAGACATGCCTTCCGCACCAGCCAGCGACTCCATTTCCCCTTCGGAGAGGTGAGACCCATGAGATCCAAGACGATCAAGGCAGCATCCCAGTTAAACAGGTTGTCCAAGGAGGTCGGCCATAAATAGGGCAATTCTTTGCCAGTAGGGGCGTATTCGCCGGCAGCCCCACCACATATGGTACAATGTCGCCATGGGCTCCGCGCATCGTGGACAGCTACCATCCGCAGTCAGATGGCAGCGAAGGGCTCGCCGCGGGGAGAAGTGAACCCTAGTCAAACACTTAATCTGGATTTCCCGCCAGCGGGCGCCATCCGCCAAGCTCGCCACTCTCCGGAGGGCCACCAGAATAGTGTCAGGGGGGATCTCCCGACCCAACTCCGCCCCCCAAGCCCGTTCCACACCACTGTATTCTGGCTGTGGTCGAAACTGCTCCAACCGAAGGTGAAAGGTCCGAATAGACGGCCGTTCGACTTCGCTAAAACCAAAGAACGCTATAATCTGGGCCGAACGGTCGCTGCATAGTTCCGACCTCGAAAGGGAAGCCACGTAGTGGGCCACTTGCATGTATGCAAAGAAGTGTAGGGGCCCCAACTCATATTCGCGAGATAACATGGAGAAGGGCTTAGGTTTGTCTACCAAGTCCACCACAGGGCCCAGAGTATGCACTCCTCTCTCCCCCCACAGACGAAACGCGGTGGTTTCAGTGCCCGGGGTGAAATTGGCATTGCCCCGAATAGGTAACCAGCTCGACACCTGCCAACGACGACCCCAATAGGCATTCAGTTGCCGCCAGGTCTTAGAAACAGGGGCCAATAACACGCTGTCCGCCAAATGCGTAGGCCACCTACTTACCTCCAAATGCAAAAGGGCTCTTAGGGAGTGGGGTGCCACGTATGCCTCCTCAAATGCCCTAGGGGTATAAAGGTCGGTATCCCCGAGCCAGTCCCCCAGATGACGGGCTTGACAAGCCAGTGCATAAGCACCAAGATCTGGGAGCCCCCACCCCCCCCACGGACCCTCCCCACTAGTCTACGATAAGAGATACGAGCTCTCGACCCCCCCCATAGAAAGCCCCGAAACTCCGCCTCAAAGCGCCGAATATCCCGTCGAAGGATCCAAACAGGGAGGGTCTGTAGCCAGTATAATATCCGCGGCAGGAGGACCAATTTAATCGCCGCGATTCTCCCCATAAGGGACGGGGAGGTGCAGCCAAGCCTGTAACTGAGTTCTCACCTTGTTCAACATCCGTCGCAAGTTACTCTGATATAGGTGACCTGGGTGACAGGACAGTACAATCCCCAGGTATATGAACTGGCGCTCAGCCCATCGGAGGGGAAACTCACCCGACCAGCTGCCCCGAAGTCGACCAGAGACATCAAGGGCTTCAGATTTATCCCTGTTAATACTAAACCCCGCAAAACTGCCCAAAGGCTCGAAACTCCTGCAAAAGAAGCGGTAGGGAATCTCCAGGGGAAAGCAAGTGCACCAACAAATCATCGGCAAAGGCCGAAATCTTAAATACTTGATTACCAATACCTACACCCTGGATTGTCCGCATACCCGCCACTCGGCGCAGGAGAGGGTCCAATGAAAGAACAAAGAGGAGAGGAGAGAGGGGGCAGCCCTGGCGAGTCCCCCTTTGCAGCGGAAATTTCTCTGAAAATACCCCATTATAAAGTATCGCTGCGGTCGGATTGGCATACAGACTTTCGACCATGTTACAGAACGACGGCCCTAAGCCATAATGTGGGAGAATGAATCTCAAATATTGGGTCCACAAAAAAACAGCACTAGCCGCTCAACCGAGCAGGAGCAAAGAAAAGAAGCGGCAGATACACACCCAATAAACTTAAAAACTTTATTAAACCAAAGGGGTGGCCAAAGCCCAACACAGGCCGTGTTTCGTAATCACTTCATCAGGGGCTATCCAGGCACACTAAAAAACAAATTATATAAATTAATAAAATCAAACTTAAAAACAATAATCATATGAAAATAGTGGGTTAAGAAAATTAAAATAAAAATAAAAATGATAGTGAAAATAAAATTATAAACATTAATATACAATAAAAGCATAAAGGCCAAAAAGGACTATATCAATGAACAGATATCTTAAGAACCTTAATAAAAATCATAAAGACCATATATAATCTGAATATATCTAACGTATTCGATTGACCAACTGCTCCATGAGTAAAATAACACATAAATTCATTTATATACACATATATAATTAAATATGAAAATATATATCATATAAATAAATAAATAATTAAAAATATGAACACTAATTGGAATACAAAAAAATAAAATAACTAAAACATTTATAATTGTAAAATACATTATACAAAAATGCACGATAAAATATAAAACACAACTATAGGCTATTGCGAAACATGAAGGGATGAGGAGACTAAAAGAGTAGGACCGATCCAAAACTAATTGTGTGAATGCTGAATCAATCACATACTATAAGGATGGATATTACCTGTGGGTGTGAAGTACAAAGACTCCACCAGGCTCGATAGAAAAACTGGCAGACACTAATATCAGAATAGCTTCTAGAAAAAATAAAAATAAAAATAAACCCATGACCCATACACCACATTGGACAATAATGGAAGTTGTTATATTAGTTATTTAAAACAATATCTTACATTGCAAAGGTAATAACAGATAAAATTATAAGTATATTTACATTATTCATAAGTTATCAAAAAACCATGGATATTGTCCCCATAAAAATATAAATTATATATCTTTATTTTAAAATATAAACGTGCTATCCCTCTTCAAAATTCATAACCATAAATAAAACCAGTACTAAACCCGTACGCTAATTGAGTAAATTAAAATCATCTTTGTGAGAGGCTCAATGAACATTAATTTAAATATATTTCTGAAAAACTGTAAATATTACTCTCATAAAATATATAAATATATAAATATAAAAAAATTTTTAATACTGTACCTATTAAAAAACTCATGAGCAAAACATGGTCAAAAATAGAGCTGGAAGGGCTCAATGAACATAATATAATTACATTATTATATTTCTGTAGTTATAAAACATTAGGGGCTATAAATCTTGCCCTTATAAAAATAAATATATTCTTTAATTTTAAAAGGTAGATGTTATACCCATAAAAATATAAATATATTACTTTATTTTAAAATATAAAAATTTTTAAGAATACTATACTCATTAGAAACCCATGAGCATGAACATGACCTATGAAAGAACAAAAGAAGGCTCAATAAACGTAATATAATTGTATAGTTGTATTATTTTGAAATATTAAAGGCTATAAATATTGCCCTTATAAAAATAAATAAATAGATTCTTCTATTTTAAAATATAGAAGGTTTTGGATGCTATCCCCACTAAGAGCTTATGAACATAACCATAAACAATCATAAATAATACAACAATTAAATGAATGAAAATCATCATTATTAAAGGCATAGTATAATGAATGTATGAACAGGAGAGGGGGGGGGTTATCTAAAAAAATGTAGAAATCTTATATAAAATAAACAGAACACACTCCCATCGGTTGTTGAAACTAATGAGAAAGCATTGAACACCGTAAAACATTATGGAACCATATAAAAATAAAAAAGAGAATCGGAAGATGTTCAAAAGAAATCCAAATAAACTTGTAGACTCATTGGAATCTTTCTTGCCTTTATAACGTCCGGTGGACTCCTTGCACCACGTTATCCACTCAGAGATTCAGACGCATAAACCGGAAAACCTTAAAAGTGACACAAATATATTAATACAACGTCGAAAATACCGGGTGCAAGGGGAGTCCAAAGAAACGCTGAACCAATTGTTTATACGCCTCATTTTTAAGCATAAATCAATTTCCTATGGCAGTTCGGTTAATTTTAATATAGCCTTTAGCAGCTAGGTTAGCATTCATTCCATCAGCAATTGATCATATTTTTTGTTTTTTGATTTTGAATATACAAGAACGTGCCTCTTGGTTCAGCGTTTATTTGGACTCCTCTTGCACCCGGTATTTTCGACGTTGAATTAATATATTTGTGTCACTTTTAAGGTTTTCCGGTTAATGCGTCTGAATCTCTGAGTGGATAACGTGGTACAAGGAGTCCATCGGACGTTATAAAGGCAAGAAAGATTCTAATGAGTCTACAAGTTTATTTGGATTTCTTTTGAACATCTTCCGATTCTCTTTTTTATTTTTATATGGTTCCATAATGTTTTACGGTGTTCAATGCTTTCTCATTAGTTTCAACAACCGATGGGAGTGTGTTCTGTTTATTTTATATAAGATTTCTACATTTTTTTAGATAACCCCCCCTCTCCTGTTCATACATTCATTATACTATGCCTTTTATAATGATGATTCTCATTCATTTAATTGTTGTATTTATGATTGTTTATGGTTATGTTCATAAGCTCTTAGTGGGGATAGCATCCAAAACCTTCTATATTTTAAAATAGAAGAATCTATTTATTTATTTTTATAAGGGCAATATTTATATACAACTATACAATTATATTACGTTTATTGAGCCTTCTTTGTTCTTTCATAGGTCATGTTCATGCTCATGGGTTTCTAATGAGTATAGTATTCTTAAAAATTTTTATATTTTAAAATAAAGTAATATATTTATATTTTTATGGGTATAACATCTACCTTTTAAAATTAAAGAATATATTTATTTTATAAGGGCAAGATTTATAGCCCCTAATGTTTTATAACTACAGAAATATAATAATGTAATTATATTATGTTCATTGAGCCCTTCCAGCCCTATTTTTGACCATGTTTTGCTCATGAGTTTTTTAATAGGTACAGTATTAAAAAACTTTTTATATTTATATATTTTATGAGAGTAATATTTACAGTTTTTCAGAAATATATTTAAATTAATGTTCATTGAGCCTCTCACAAAGATGATTTTAATTTACTCAATTAGCGTACGGGTTTAGTACTGGTTTTATTTATGGTTATGAATTTTGAAGAGGGATAGCACGTTTATATTTTAAAATAAAGATATATAATTTATATTTTTATGGGGACAATATCCATGGTTTTTTGATAACTTATGAATAATGTAAATATACTTATAATTTTATCTGTTATTACCTTTGCAATGTAAGATATTGTTTTAAATAACTAATATAACTTCCATTATTGTCCAATGTGGTGTATGGGTCATGGGTTTATTTTTATTTTTATTTTTTCTAGAAGCTATTCTGATATTAGTGTCTGCCAGTTTTTCTATCAAGCCTGGTGGAGTCTTTGTACTTCACACCCACAGGTAATATCCATCCTTATAGTATGTGATTGATTCAGCATTCACACAATTAGTTTTGGATCGGTCCTACTCTTTTAGTCTCCTCATCCCTTCTTGTTTCGCAATAGCCTATAGTTGTGTTTTATCTTTTATTGTGCATTTTTGTATAATGTATTTTATAATTATAAATGTTTTAGTTATTTTATTATTTTTTGTATTCCAATTAGTGTTCATATTTTTAATTATTTATTTATATTATATATATTTTCATATTTAATTATATATGTGTATATAAATGAATTTGTGTTTTTTTACTCATGGAGCGGTTGGTCAATCGAATACGTTAGATATATTCAGATTATATATGGTCTTTATGATTTTTATTAAGGTTCTTAAGATATCTGTTCATTGATATAGTCCTTTTGGCCTTTATGCTTTTATTGTATATTAATGTTTATAATTTTATTTTCACTATCATTTTATTTTATTTTAATTTTCTTAACCCACTATTTTCATATGATTATTGTTTTTAAGTTTGATTTTATTAATTTATATAATTTGTTTTTTTAGTGTGCCTGGATAGCCCCTGATGAAGTGATTACGAAACACGGCCTGTGTTGGGCTTTGGCCACCCCTTTGGTTTAATAAAGTTTTTAAGTTTATTGGGTGTGTATCTGCCGCTTCTTTTCTTTGCTCCTGAATCTCAAATATTGCCAGCCCACCCTGTCAAAGACTTTTTCTGCGTCAAAGCTAATCAATAAAGAGGAGAGGTGTCTATGCTGGACCCATTCTAAGGACCCGATGATCTTGCGTAAATTGCGGACTGCATATCGCCCCTTAACAAAACCGACTTGGGACTCGTGGACCAGCTGCCCCAAGAACTCCGCCAAGCGATCTGCCAAGATCTTAGCCATTAATTTAAGGTCAAAATTAAGTAAGGAGATAGGACGATACGAGGCCGCAGAGAGAGAGGGTCCTTTGCCGGTTTGGGGATAAGGAACAATATGAGCATGGTTAGCACCCCACCGAAAGTAGCCTTGCTGCGCTCTCCGATTATGTACGGCGGCCAGCGTTGGGGAGATCTGTTCATTGAGAATTTTATAGAGTTCGGCGCCTAGGCCATCGGATCCAGGGGATTTGTAGCAACTGGCTTTTGAAATAGCCCCTTGCAGCTCAGCCACCGTAATCGGCTGATCCAACTGTGCTCTTTGCTCTATTGATAGACGAGGCAAGTCCAGTCCCCTCACATAATCCGCCATCTGCGTGATGGAGGTCGCCCCCGCAGCATAGAGATTCTGAAAAAGGAGGAGCGAAAAATACGCACTATTGCCGGGCTTTCCCTATGTAAGGTCCCCAAGTCATCTCGCAAGGCTGGTACCAGTTTAGAGCCCCGGGGTCCACGAAGGCACCGAGCCAATAACTTCCCGGGCTTGTCCCCATAGCGGTACAATTGATAGCGATAATATAATATTGACTTCTTTGCCCTCTGGTGTAGGAGTTCGTTTAATTCTGTTTGAGAGTCCCACAGCTGCTTTTTAACCCCGCGGTGGGAGTTTGGGTCCAACGGCTTCGCAATTTCGTCACCAATCTCTCTAAGTCCATAATACGTTCGGCCCTCAATCGTCTTTTTCTGGCAAGGAACCCGATTATATCTCCCCTCAGTACGACCTTTGCCGTTTCCCAGAGCAACTCTGGGTCATCCTGATGACCCTTATGATCGGCTTCGAATTCCTGCCACCGCCGCTGAATAAAAACGAAATTGCGCGTCTCTATATAATTCCAATGGAAAACGCCATTGAAAGGCTTGTGAAGTACTCCCATTCCAGAAGACTTCCAGCCACACAAATGCATGATCGGATATCTCTACGGGCCCTATCTGGGCGTCCCCGACCTTGGCAAACAGCCCGGCTGACAGCAACAAGTAGTCTATACGTGCACTTGTGCCATGGGCCCGGGATTGGTGCGTGTAGTCCCGCTTGGCCGGGTGTAGTAATCGCCATGGATCCACCAGCCCCAGCCTGGAGCATAGACGTCGCATTGCCCGAACCGTCGTATTCTATCTCTCTGCTCCCCCCCTTTGGAGGTATCGAGATCGACATCCATGACCCCGTTGAAATCCCCCCCAGAATAACGGGGGTCTCCGGCAACATCTCAAGTTTGGAGGCAAGGCGCGCATAGAGGGACAAATCGAGCACATTGGGACAATACACGCTACCAAGAACTACAGGCCTCCCCTCGAGGACTCCCTGTACCAGTACAAATCTGCCCTTTGGATCAACCAGGTCTTTCACCACCTCCATCCTTACGCGTTTGTGTATCAAAAGCACTACCCCTCCCTTCTTACCAAGAGCCGGGGCCCCCCAGACCTGTCTCACCCATTCCCGGCAGAGTTTGCGGTGTTTCGTCGGCAGTCTGGTGGGTGTCCTGAAGCATAGCGATGTCCGCTCCCTGCCTAGCCAGGGCCTGTATAATTTTTGCCCGTTTAAATCGGGCTGCCCAGGCCACAAACATTCCAAGAGATTATCTTAAGTGGCATGTATTACTAAACTGGGCCCAGTAGTGTCTGTTATGTACCATACAGAGTATAGGGAAGACACCCCCCCCAGCCAGAGGGTCCTCCCCCGTAACCCGTCAAATATAATCCTCGACCCATCCCTTCCTCAACTGGTCCCCGAAGATACAGCGTTCATTCTCCTCCAACTCCCCCTCTCTCCCCTCCCCCCCTCCCCCCTCTATCCCCCCCTCCCCCTCTCCTCCCCCCTCCAATTCCTTATTTCTACTACCATCCTCCTCACTCCTCTGTGTATTCCTAGATGCGTGTGGTACCCCCCCATCCTCCATTGTACCTATTCCGCTACGGGCCATCCGGGGCCCCCCCCCAGCGCTTCCCCCCCCTCTGGGTCCATGCCCCCCCTCCACTCCCCCGGCCCCTCCAAAACACATCCACCACCCGGGCCTCCCCCCGCCCGCCCCCAACACCCAAGAGAAACAACCAACAGCTCTACTTAAAGGCAGTTGGAACAGACCCTTCAACCCTCCGCCCCCCCCCCCAATACCAACACCAACGCGTTACAGTCAAAAGCAGGAAACTCCAAAACTTGTTCTCCAAGGCAATAGTCCACTCCTCCGATCATCAGGACTCGGCCGCCACTGCGGCCCTCCGCCGTATCTCCTCCACGTAGGTCATTGCTGCTGTCGCGGAATCAAAAGACGGTGAGTGAAGACCAACCGGGCGGGATATTGCACCATGAATTTAATATTATTGTCTATCAGGATCTGGCACAATGGTCCATACTCTCGTCGCCGCTGACCCCAGGGCCGCTGAATAAATCCTGAACAATACGTAGCCGGACATTATCCTTCTGAATGGTCCCTTTCTTTCGCGCTGCACGCAAGACCGCTTCTTTCTGTGGGAAATCTCAGGAACCGTGCTATTACCACCCTGGGTCGGACGTCACTGGCCCTCTTAGGCCCAACCCGGTGCGCCCTCTCTATTTGCACTGGGGTGCATTCAGGTTCATTCGCCAGGATTTGTTTTCACCAGATCTTCTAAGTAAGATTGTAAGTCCCGATCCTCAATGGCATCTGGGATCCCTAGAAATCTCAGGTTATTACGGCGGGACCTATTTTCAAGGTCATCTAGTTTGGCTTCCTGCCCCTGAAGCAACTTTTTCACCCGGGCCATCTCCTGCTGTAGCTCCAGCACGTGCTTCTCTATCCGGTGCTCCGCCTCTTGTAGTCGACCGCCCAAGGCCTCCACTGAGGTTTGGATAAGGTCCATGCGGCCCCGCAGGTCTTCGAACTGAGACAGCGCCCCTGCCACGGCCATGGAAATTTCATCCACCATCCCCGCCGTGGCCTTAGCCTCCCCTTTCAGCGGTGAGGATTGCTCCCCCCCCCTGGGCGGCAGGGGGGTCTTCTCCTTCTCTACTCGGCGGCCTCCTTTTGCCGCCATCGCCTAGGCCTCTGCTGTGGTTTGCTCGGGAGGAGGGGGGTCTCTCCCCTGTCCCCGCTCCGCACCGCCAGGCGACGAGGGCCCCAGTGATCGACCTCCTAGGTTCGCAGCACAGTCCCAGTCCCAAGTCCCAGGTGTCACCGGTACTTCTCAGGCTCCTGTGCGCAGGAGGTAGGGTGCAGGTCTCGGGCTCCTATGCGCGAGATGAAAGGCAGATGTCTCGGTTGGCTGAGCGCTGGAGGGAAGGCCTGGGTCGCGAGCTCGTGTGCGCTGGAGGCAGGGACAGATCTCAGGCCCCTGGGTGCCAAGGGTGGGGCGCTGGTCTCAGACTCCGGGTGCGCCGGAGGAGGGACGCCAGTCCCGAGCCCCTACACGCCAGGGGGGCGAAGCTTCAGTCTCTGGCTCCTGTGTGCCGGGGGCCGGGCGCAGGTCACAGGCTCTTCGATGTTGAAGGCAGGGCGCCGGTCGGAGGCTCTAGCGTGCTGGAGGCAGGGGGCATAGCTCAGGCTCTTATGCCCTAATGAGAAGATGCAAGTCGCAGGCTCCCGGATAGTGAAAATGAAGCACGGGTCTTTGTCTCCTGTGTGGTGGGGATGGGGCACTGACCAGGTCCTTTCGGTTCTTGCGGGTCTCCTGGGGTGGGCGGGCAGAACAGGAAGCAGCCCACAGCCGGGCCCGATGAGAGATCTCAGCCTCCCCTGGTTTTTCCCGCGTCAGGCATCCGCTCAGGGCACAAGTTGTAAATGAGCTGGGGGCAAGAAGGGGCGAAGAACGCCAGCTGGAGAGCCTCTGCCGCCGCGGGGACCCCGCTCCAATCTCGTGGAAGTTGTTAGGGTTGCCGACCGGCCTACTCACCCCTGCCACGTGGCTCTTACTCCAGCGCGGCGTCTGCAGTGCCTGCCGTTCGGGTCCAGGCCGCCTCCACGGATCTTCGGGTGGGGGTGAGAGGGGGGCACCGGAGCATCCTCTCAGGCGGCGGTCTGATCGAGAGAGCTCAGGGGGGTGTGAGAACCCCGAAATTAGCCCTGTTTAATGCATCGTTCGTCGCCGAAAGAGCAAGGGGGCCCAGAGCTCGAGCAGCGTGCGACTGCTCGGGCTCACCGCATCACCGGAAGTCCCTCCTTTTTTTTTAAACACTAAACTTGCTATGTATGCATGTATATGCCCGCTCGCCCTGGCAGATCAAAGAATATGCTGATGGCGCTTTGAGTTTGTGTGGCTGTCAGAAACTCTTGTTTTGCTTTGACTGCTGCTGCTCTTTGCTACGTCCCAGAAGCTGCTGCCATAGGCGACAACTTAGTTTTGCCTAATGCTTCATCTAACCCTGAATGGGTTTGGGGGCAGAGCACAACATCTCTGGTTGCGACACCTGCCAAAAGTGTCTTCCAGGGGACTTGTAACAGGTTTAAGTTCAATGCCACTGCATTGACATTTAGAGGTGTTGACTTCAAGGGAACCCAACAGATGCATTGGACACTGATGGAGGATTGGCATTGAGTTGGGCACTGGTAGAGGCAAAGGAGAGAGCATCCTCTAGTACTGCATCATCAGTGCCAGCATCAAGGGATGCAGAGTTGATTAATTAATTAAGTGACGATAAAGAAATAGTGGCATCTGTCCCTACTGATGCATGATGCCAGCATCGAGGAGATACTGACTCTGCAGCCATATGTCCTCACATGCATCCTTGCTAACCTCTTGAATCTCCAAAAGCCCAGCTTCCAGCCACAAATATACCTCAGGCATCTCAAAAGGATATTAGTGCTTGTGCTCCATGCTAATCCTAACATTGGCAGTTGTCAAGGAGTTGGGAAGGTTTCAGAAGATATATCTGTCATGTAATCATTAGTCATCAACAGTAATGCAAGCAGAGTTCCATATTATCTCCAGGAACAAGCAGGAATGAGTCTTCACATATGGGTACGTCGGTACCGACGGAGTCCGCGTGGGAGCGCTTCCCAGCGTCCAATCAGAAATCTTTTGGAAGCATCCCAACACGCCTGCGTGCTGCCTTCCCGCCTTCCCAACTGCCTCTCCTCAGTTTTCGTTTTTTTTTCCGCGGAGCCGGCAGAACGTCCTCCTGTCACCGCAGAAAATTCTTCTTTTATTTTTTATTTTCTTGTGGTCGCGGCTGCCTTCCCCGACGCCACCGGTACCGCCGCTCGCTGTTTCTTTTTTCTTTTCTTGTAAAATTTTTCCTTTTTAAGGAATATTTTTCTTCCTTAGTGTCTCACGGTTTCTCAGGCCTTCTAGGCCTCTCCATTTCCTTTATGGAACCGCCAGCCACTTTCCCCAAGAAATGTACAAACTGTGGCGGTACAACTTTATTTTTAGGACACTCACAATTGGTGTCTAACCTGCTTGGCGGGCAATAGTATTGTGAGAAGAGGTTTTCAACATCGCGTCCTTGACACGCGGTCCCCTCCAACTTCAGGGCACCGACCATATCTTCTCTCCACAGGATCAGGTAACCCTACAACAGTCTGTTAAGACTAGCCAGTCCTCAAGCGCAGTTCTCATGCACAGCATAGAGATGCCTCTGGCCTTGTCCTCGAGAATCCACTGGTTTCAAAACCCCGGTGGGAGTCTTCGGCCTCCAAAGCCTTTGTGGGGTTTCACCCCTCACAGAACATACCTGAGCCAAGCCTGGTGGTGGCATCCTCTTCGAGCGGGTACCGATACCCCGGCATCGGCACTGGTGTTGGATGAAACATTCCTCACTAAGGATTGTTGTCTGGCGTCCTCGGTACTTGCGGGCCCGGTGGATACGCTCCAGACTGACATTCCAGTATCGGTACCGACACCGATACTAGTACCGACATCGGTACCCTCCAGACGTGCATTGATAGACTCGCTTCCTTCGATGCCGAGTCTGGAATCGATCTCCAGTCTGGAGGACTGGGTACCGACTCCCGTCGGTACCGACTCCCGTTGGTACCGAAGGCTCGGTTCCGATACTTCGGATCCACAGCTCTCGGTTCCTCCAATACCGTTGAAATTGCCACCGGCTGGCCTTCACCCACTGGTATCAGATACGGTACCGAAGTCGGTACCGATATCTATATTACCATTGCTGTCAGTACCTTCCATGCTTCTCTCGTCAGGCTCGCTTCCCTCGATGCCGATTTTGGAATCGATGCCTAGCATGGACGATCTTGTTACCGACTGTCGCTGGTCCTGATCTACAGTACCAGCAACTACATCTAAGGATCCCATATTGAACCATTCAGGATCTTCTATTCCTATTATACTTAGATAGATCCCTCGGTGCCAACACTAGTTCTTCATCAGATCCTAGCCTATCCAGGGAAGTTCCCTCTGGGGATCCTTCTTTCCAGACTTTCCTCTTGGATATGGCAAAATCACTTGCCATTCCTATTCCTGGACAAGATCCTACACATGGGAATACAGAATTACTCTCTGTTCCTAGCAAAGCAAAGGAGAACATAATGCTTCCTTTGCATCATTCTTTGCAGGATCTCCTTCTACAAATGTGGGAAGCTCCTTTAAAGGTACCCCCACCTTCCAGAGCAACTGATCTTCTATATCAGTTGCCCCCCACACCAGGGTTTCAAAAGACTCAAATTCATAATCAATCCATTGTGGTATAATCAGCAATCAGGAGAGTGAATAGTAATAAAAAGCACTCGTCTTGTCCGCCAGGTCGTGAGTCTAAGACACTAGATGCCTTTGGACGTCAAAACCTTCCAGACATCCATGCTTTCAGCAAGAATTCTCTCATATATTTTTTATATGGGTCTATCACTTGAGGAGGTCACAAAGCAATTCCATCTTTTGACTCCTTTTCTTCAAGAGCCCAGGTGTACAGACTATTCCTCACTGGTTAGTCATACTCAAAATATCTCTAGGTTTCTTACTCTTGCTACCCTAGACTCCTTTGAGTCTGTTAGCAAGACTTCTGCTATAGCTATAGGGGCACGACGTAGAGCCTGGCTTCAAGCTTCAGACTTGGACAAATGGGCACAAGAAGGACTGGGCAATACACATTGCACTGGAGAATTCTCTTCAACAAGGAGTCTTTACTCCAGGTTACTCAGTTATCTACTGACTTTCCTTTTTCCAGAGGCTGTTCTACGCCTTCTTCTTTCCCAGGAGGTAGGAAATGGCCTACCAAACTTTCTTCCCCTAGGGGGAGAAGGTTTTACCCATCATCTGCCCATCATACAGATGTTCCCAAACAGGGGAAACATCACCCTGGTCTGAAGAATCCGCAACCTCAACAGGGTCAACAAACCCAGCAGTCGCAGGGTTTCAAATAGATCATTGTCCCTCTCGGTTGGTGGTTAGGGTGGCAGTCTGCTGCCTTCACTGTCAGTATCTGCACTAAATTTATCCTAACCTACCTAGATCATGAGACATCTTTTTTCTAAGAGTCTTTATGATGATCATGCCCATACTTAACAGTTTTCTCTTCCCCTTGAAGGAAACAGAGGTAACAACTATCAATAGACAGTTGTTTCCTTACTGGCATGTATCAGCTCACCTGTCAGAGACTTCCTCCATAGTTGGTCTCTTGCAACTCTGTCTTACCTCCCTCTTACTACAACATTTGGTTTGTAAGAGTGGCCCTTTTACACTGGTAAGCCCCTATGGTCCTCTACCTGTTCTACCGGGGATTCTCCCTTCTGGAGTTGTCTCCCCCCCTTTTTTACCTTAGGGCAGCTCATAAGACAATAGGAACTCCTACCATGTCTGTTGTTCTTTTTCCCAATCTAAAAAAGGAAGAGAGAAAAAGAAATTTTCCACGCTGCCCTGGTAGTTGCTGCAGATACAGCAATTCGTAGTGGTTAACCCATGGTTTTGTTCACTACACAACCAGGGATTCCCCTCCACTAGCAATCCTCCTAGCCTCAGTGCTAAGTCCCAAACTGGTTATCAGCCTCATTTGGGAAACCCTATTATCACAGTCTGGTTGGTTAACTTCTATTCTTCGCCCCCTTGTCCTTGGCAGAATAGCTGGTTACCTGCTGGCTTTTCACAGCCAGTTTCTTCTTCTAACCAACCTGCAGCATGCTCTCTGCTTCTCTTCAGAGTAGATTTGCACTATGGGCCCTTGATATAGTGCTTTAGTATCTGGCCTAGCAGATAACCCCAGATGGTTAGGGGGGGGTTCCCCCAGTCAGGTTCATCTCTGGCAGGTATTCCCTACCCTTACCATCTCATTTTAAATCTCTTTTGAGGCATATGCATCAGGCCTTTCATTACGTGAAAACGTAAGGAGGGCCAAATCCCTACTTGGCCCATATCTCCTTGGGTCTTCTCGTCAGGAGGTAAAATTCTTCAATGGCAGCTAGAGTGCAGACGCCTAATATTTATTAGAGTCTCTTTTATAACCACGCTCATTCAGCATCAGTTGCGGTTTACCAATGAAAACAATAAAATACACCATTTACCGATGGTACTGTGTGTTTACAGTTGAAACAGGTAATGCAACTTGGATAACAGGTAAATCTATTTACTAATTTAAAGACATAATTGGGGTAACTCTTTTGACTTCCAGTCAAGGGGCCGGTTTCTGAGAGGCTTGTGAGGATGGTGTGCAGCGTCCACATTGGCTTCATTGGGGGGGTTTAAGTTACAACTGGAGGAAAGAGGTGAAGTTTTCAAGGCCTTACTGAACTGAAATAAGTCCCTGGATTGATCGGATGCCGAGAGAGGGAGGCATGTTTCCCAGTACCTGTGCGTGCGGGCCAGAAATTGTAGGCCCTGCCCTCACTGTTGCCTTGGTGCATTGTGTTGATTAGTTTTGGAAAAATACCACGGGTGGTTAAGTGTTACTGGACCTTTCTGTTCCCTATTGAGAGGAGTTGTCTTGGATTAGTTTAGTCAATGATGACGACGGAAAAGACCTTTGATAACCTTGAATGTAAGTAGTAAGGTCTTGTAAGTGATTTCTAATACCCATCTTGCCCTCATAGGTGGGTCACTAGGGTATCTTCCTCCAGAGGCTGTTCATCTCTCCCATTCTCCATACTGCAGTTTCTGGAGATACCTGGACTTCCTGTCTGGCAGACTGAAGTTATCCTCTGCCTTTTTGACGTAGGCCATCCTGGTTATTCAAGAGCTCAAATTCTGCAGGGAATTCAGACGACTTCTGGTCGGGAGAGAACCTCTCCTCTGACTCTGCCAGCTCATAACCAGGAAAAGAGGATTCTCTATCTATTCAAGCAGGTATCAACACTTCTTGCTGTCAGATAAATCGTCTCTCTCCCTATATCCTCAGGGGGGGGGGATGAGGTTTTATGGACTCTCTCCATCCTTATTAATGGAGGACATGGTCGATACTGCCTGGGGCCTATTTCCATATAGGTATATACAGAACTATATATTACCTATATGGATGGATGTGGAGTGGAGGAGTAGCAAGTGGTTGGGACAAAAGGTACTTCAGGGCCCGGAAGGTCGGGGGGTTCAAATCCCACTAGATGGACATGCAACCTGGGCCGGAAGGACTGGGGTTTCTAGTCACACAGGTGCTCCTTGTGGTCGTGGGCCAAGCCACTTAACCCTCCATTAGCCATGTTCCCTCGTAAAATAGTTATCTCAAAGTTATAATGCCCTGTTCAAATGCAATTTCAGTTTGTTCAGTGTAAACCGCACTGATGCCAAATAGGGGGGGGGCGCCGGTATATAAGAGAATATAAATCAATAAATAAATATCTATCGGTGTTGGGTTCTTCTGCCCATACATATCTCTTATAGTTATATGCCTATATACCCTCTAGGTGTATATATTTAAGATATATATATAGATATATGTGTATGATTATGTATATATATATATTGTATATATCTGATATATGTTTATAGATATAAATGAGATAGATAAAGTAGATGGATACAGATCGATCTAAAAATATAATCTGTCTGCGGAAGGTTCAGATATCCCCTACCATTCCTATTATAAGCCTGGCCAAGATGGGGCACTACCTATTATCCCCAATGACTGTACCACGCATTCTTCAGAGGGCTACAGCTAAACCCACTATACCGTCGGTTAATTAACAACTTTTTTCCTTACCATAACCTTTCAGGTTAGGTACCATTCTGAAGAAGGTGCTACATTTTACTATTCCGAATTGACCACATTTAGGGAAAAGACACTTGCGGAGCTGTAGTTGTTTCTAAGCTTAAGCTTTCTTTAATAGTAACATTCTGCGTCTCTGCTGAAGCTTCTACTTCTTATGCTACCCTAGGTTCCCCTTAGGGCTGTTTCTCAACTCCACTATTGTTCTGACCTCCACTTGTTTTTATTCTACTTATTACCTCTACTTCTCCAGTGAAGGTACCCCTTGAGCACATTCCACTGGCTCTCCTATCAGATCCAGAGTATAGCTCAGGGGCACTTGTGCAGTGCCAACAAGGGAGGCCCAGATTTACAATTCTTGCATTTACTAAAAGCCGCTCGATTTACATGGTCTTCCCCTCTGAAGCCCTGTTCTAACCAGCTGTTCCACAGCTCCTTTTCTATCATTCAAGTCCTACCCTCCATCACCAGGATGCCTGAGGTCGCTGAGAATAGCATGGCTCGTTATAGACTGTGCCAAAGGCCTAAGACTCCATCCGGGCATCTGTAGCGAGTTGGAGTCCCCATATGTGAAGACTCATTCCTAGCTTGTTCCTGGAGATAGCACAAGTTACTTACCGGTAACAGGTGATCTCTGGGGAACAGCAGGAATAAGTTTCACAACCACCCACCTCCCCTTAGGCCGTTGCATTTCTCTATCTAAATCTTTCCCTTCCTTGCTTTTCCCTTTCTCTCGTTGTCTCAGCTTTACAACTAAAGGAGGAGAAGCAGTTGGGAAGGGGGAAGAAGGCCAGCAAGCAGACGTGTTGGAATGCTTC
>CM066035.1:550195758-550318985 GCA_033557465.1 Ichthyophis bannanicus
TAATTAATTTCCATAGAAGCTGTGCTCTCTTATCCGTAACCCAATTAGAGCTGTTTTTCCTGTCCTTTTATAAGTTTTTCGTTTCTGCTTAGCTCATGTTCATTTAAACTTGATTAAGTTTTCCATTCTATTGGTGTCTCATTCAGAAGGGGGTTATTCTTTCCTCTTGGCCTAACGTACAGGCTTCAGTTACATGTCAAGCTGCTCCGCCTGTCTGCTTTAGTTCAATTATGCATATGGACTCATAGGCCGTCGCCTTACGCACATCCTCCCCCCACGGCTTTGATTATTCCTTCACACGCGCATGCTTTAATAAGGTGTGAGGAATTCAAATCACATGAATACTAGGTAAAGGTATCACTCTGTGGTATTAGGGTAGTAAGTTCACATAGGCTAATATTCTTTGTAGCCTGTCTTACGCTCTACAGTGCTTATTAATCAACTGAATTCTATCATTGGCAAGCAAAATGGCAAGAAAACAAGGAGAGCAACAGGCAGAGAGTCAAATGTCCATAGTTATTGGGGGCAAGAGTGGGAAAAAGAAAAACTAAGGAGTTAGTAAGGTTCGGATTGCATCTCTTTGTTGTGACTAAGTCGTAAAGCTTCTGATTTAGACAGACCAGCTTGTCCATCCTTCGTAGTAGAATTTGTGGTCCAGTCCGAAACCACAAAACACAAACTGTCAACAATGGGGTCGGCCAATACCCACTCACTAGTAGTATTATGTAAATCAGTCCTGATTGTATAGGATAGAATAGTTCAGTTCTTGCGCTCTCCAGGTGCCCACTGGGATCTCCCATCTTAGATTCCTCCCACAAGTAGAAACAGTCACGAAGTTGGTGGAGAGCTAGATGCTATTGCTACCAGTAGTTCAAGAAGAAACAAGTTTCTGGTGGTGGTATGAGGAATTGCAACGGTGGACTTGCATAGGCCCTTTGGTAGAAAGTCAAGATCCCTAGAACAACTTTTGGATTGGAGAGTATAACCATGCAAGTATAAGGAAGAATGATAAAAAAAGGTTCTGACGTGCACCTTCGGCTTCCAGTTCATGTTGTACTTATACAGGGCTGCCCATGGAGATAAGGCAAAACGTCATTTCAAAGCACTCCAAGGCTGGCTGCCAAAATAACAGACCAATAATGAATAATTCATAATGGGCAATAGTCCTCTGGAAAATTGGTGGAACTGCTCGACTTCCACAACAAGATAACAGATTGTAGGGTTGATTGTAGATCCTCAAAGCTTCTGCCCGTACGTAGGACCTACCAGCTTTTTGGCAGGAGTAGGGCTGGTAGATGGTTCCAAAAGTTATCACTGTCCTCATGGGATGTCCGTCAAATTTCGGTTAAAATAGCATAGCCAATAGTCTCTTAGGCTATTATTGCTTCCTTAGAGGCAGTTTCACTCTTTAGAGATATCAAAAACAGTCTTTTCCAGAGTATTTTTTAAACTACAGTCTCTCTAGAAGATTCAATTTCTTAACACAACACAGTCTCTTTCTGATGATTGCAGGTTTTTTCAGATGCGAGGCTTACCTTCGATAAACAAACATTCTTGAAATAGTGCAGTTTCTGCGGGACCAATAAGTCTTAGGTCCCGTGGTTGTTGTTGTAGGGTGAGGTGCAATGGAGTCTCAGGATGCTGTACAGTAGTCCAGTGATCATGTTCAAGAGCAAGCTGCGGGCTTCATTTGATTATGATGGGTCCAAGGTTCAAATTCTGCGACTTTTACTGCAGTTGGAGTTGACAGGATGACGACATAGGGTCCTCTCCAATGCAGGGCTAACAGTATCTTTCTCCACTCTTTGATCCAACCGAGACTCCAGGCTTGAAAGGATGCAGGGGTGCAGGCAAATTGAGAGTAATCGATTTTGTACTCAGGTATGAAGACTCCTGCAAAACAGAACTTAAAACCAATAGTTCATGTCTAAAATTTCAGATCCTATCTGTCTCATATCTCCTTTTATTTCCTATACAATAGGCAGGGGTTGCCCATACAGAATCTCAAAAAAGTGGGAAACTCCTAAAGACTTAGCAGGGGCTAAGTATATCCTAAGAAGGGCTATGGGAGAACCTGGGGCCACTTCAGGTAAACCTCTTGGCAAAGTTTAGACAACTGAGATTTCAGGGTTCTATTCACACATTCTACTTTTCCTAAATTCTGAGATCTATAGGCAGTATGTCTCTATTAATATCAATATCTTGGGGCTATACTTAATGGACTTGCTTCCTAAGGTTATCCACCCTCATTCTTTGTACAGGGCCCCATATGCATGCAAGGTTGTAAGGGTTATACTTGAAATCGGGTACACATTTAGACAGGGCTCTTTTGTCCTATTGTTAGTGCTCTAGTTGAGGACTATCAGTTTCAGCTTTCTGTGGTGAAGTTTCTGGGGCCAGGGCTGAGGACTCAACTACCAAATCAGGGGTCATCACTGCATATCTAGCACAACAATGTCCATTGATGATGAACTGCCTTCAGCCACAAAGAAAGTCTGTTCAGGGTTCTCCAGAGGGACATCAGTCAAATCCAGGTGGCTTGAGAATACAGTGTCCCTAATTTCTAAACAGTCATGATCAGGGGATCAAGACTAACTGATAACATAGCAGGATGGAACGCTTGACTGACCCTTCAGTTGATCTGGGGTTTTCACACAACATACTCTAATCCTTCAACATTCATAGATTTGTTAGCTAGTAGTTTCCTTTGTATTTCCTATTGGTTAGAACAGAGTGTGGTACAGTAACTTGAAGATTCTGTCTCAAAGTGAGCTTGTCAGCTTTGCTCACTAGGCAGGGCTGTAGCTTGCAACAGCTCTCAAATAAGGGGCCAGCCTTTTGCAACTACATCCAATTGTTTGACAATAGGCTACTGGTTTGTTGCCAAGGTCCAAGAGATTGAGTCAACACTCCTAGAACATTTCCTTGCGACTCATGAACATAGAGACTGTAAGGTTTTCTGGACATCTGGTAGACCCTGATTTGTTGACAACATCTGAGTTTTTTTTTCAAATATAAAAAGAATGCATCCTGTTAATTTCCCCATTCCTCTGGAGAATTTTCCATTCCTTTGATAGATTGATAAAATGTTTTTTTTTTTTTTTGGTTTTTTTTTTCTATCAGCGCAAAATTGGGGATCCATATACAACATACTCTGTGGCACCCAAGAAGGCTCTCACTTGCCTCCTGGTGATTGGAGTAGGAATACTGCATACAGCTGCTTTGCGTTCTGGTAAGGGTTCCAGGCGTCGAATTCCGCTGGACAACTGGACTCCTAGGTATTTAACTTGTTTGACATAATTTCATGCTTTGGCTCTTGAGACTTTGTATCCAGCCTCATTAAAAAGGTGCAAGAGTTCACTGGTGGCTGGTGGACATTCACTTTCTGAGTTGGTGGTTATGAGCAAGTTGTCCACATATTGAAGTAGAATTTTTTCTTTTTTTTTTTTTTTTTTGAGTTTCTGGATAACTTGTAAAATCTTTTGCTGTGTGAGGCGTGTTCTTGAATTCTTGAGGTAATATTGTCAAGATGAGTTGGCCCCGCCTCCTTGTAGTGGGGTGTTGGGCTAATCGTATTCAGAAAAAGGCATCTTTTTAAGTCCAGAATGATGAAATGTATAGCTTCAGCAGAGATCAGTTCCAAGAGAATATAAGGATTTTGGGTACCACTGGTTGTATAAAGGTTTCAGCTGCATCATTCATTCTTTCTTAGATCCTGCACTGGGCGCGTAAGCACCTGTCCCAGGCTTCTTGACTGGCTTGAGGGAGACAATGGCCGGGGCTCTGTTCTTCGCTAGGCCAGGTGGAGTCTCATCTGCCCATCCTCCCGGTAGGGCTCTGAGGTTGGTAAGTGTACAGCTTGTTGCGTTGGATGCAGGTGACTTAGAACCGCCATTCCTTCTTCATTGGGGACAGTTAACACCAATCAGGCCAGCAGATTTTGCGAGTTTCAATTTTTTTTTTTTTTTTTTTTTTTTTTTCCCTTCAACAAAAGGATATCTGTGCTTGCAGCTTTGCAAGCAGGTATCGGCCCATAAATGGACTAGGGCATTCAGGCATATACAGAACTGGTACATTATTATTATTTTTTTCTAGTTCACACATATGGTTCTGCAGAAAAGGCTTTGCGAGAAAAACCACAGGGGCTACTGGCTTTAGTATTCTGTGCTCCTGTTATCCCCCATAAAAGTCCATATATTGGTCCCCTATTTTTCAGACTGACTCCTGGGGACCCAGGGAGCAACTGGAGAGTCCGGTCTGGCCTAGTCTTCATCCATATGCTGTAAGCCCTCTCAGGCTGCCACTCACGCCTATAGCTGCTCCACTCTCGTGCTGAAACACTGTGCTTGGGTTTTATTCTGTCTATGACTTTGCAATCAAGTACTCCCCTCCTGGGGAGGAGTCAAGATACGGGCATTCACTTCTCTAATGTCCTTCTTTTTCTATAATGGGCGTACTCACACCCAGTTTTTCACTTCCTCTGTTCCTTCGATTAGGATAACCTCACATCATTCAACTAAAATATCATTCACTTTCTCGGTTACATTTATTTTCACAATTCACACACCCTCTGATTAACTTTCATTTAACCATTATGCCCGCAAATTCATCCAGTTCTCTGCAATTTCCGTTCATTAGTTCAATCAAGTCCTAAAACTTCTCAGTGCAGTTGTTTTTTTTTTCAGTTCTAACAAGTCTGGTCTGGTCAGCTGACTTTCACTTCTAGTCCGGAGGGGGTGGACATTCCCCTGTTGCAGAGGTGGCTAGCAAACTACTTGGGAATCTGTAGTCCCCCCCCCTCTCCTGGATTCTGTTTCTCTCCTAGCAATGCTCTATCCGGAGGTTGATTTTTTTTTTTTTTTTTTTAAGGATCCACTTCTCTGCTGTGGGCACATTAGTTCACGCCCACTGGGGGGGGGGGGTTTGACATCATCGGTGGACTGGGCTCCATCCCCCCCTTAAGCACTCTGAACTGAACTACTTACAGAGAGAGAGAGAGAGACGAGACAGGATATCTAGAAATTCTGGGGCAAATCCTGATTGGGACAGAGACATTTCATAATCTTCAGTAAATCCCTTACTGAAATTCTTGATCATACTTGAAAAGACACTTATTATTTCTGTAAACATAGGGCAGGCAGGAAACACTTAGATTGAGCACATACATCCATTATGCTTCTTATAGAGAGAACTATAGCTATCTGTCAGCATGTCTCTGCAAAAGAAATTATTTTTTTAGTTCAGGAAGCAAATATTTAAAAGACATTCCGGATATTTTTCATAAAATACCAGTACACCTTTCCCTTTTTTTTTTAAATACAGAAAAGCTAACTGATTTGTTCATTAGTAACCAGCACAGAGGGGAAGTATGCATTCAAATGACTTATACTCATTCATAAAAAGATAAACTTTGTTTTTAAAACTTTTGGTTAAACAGAGCTAGTGAAACCAGAGAAAAAACTAATTATAAATTCATCACGCTTCGATTAAATGAAGAGACTTTTCAAATCGGCAGTCCCTTTTCATTCCTAGGAGAAATCTCCTGCAGTCTCCAGCTGTCTCTCCAGAACCTTTTTTTTTTTTTTTTTTTAAGGATATGTGGAAGCCACACCCCGCGGCTCGCGGGGAGGAAACAATTGACCTGTGCTCATAAAAAGAGAACTTCTCATTCACATGGACAGAGATGCCAGAAAAAACAATTTAAATCAATGGTAAGTCGTGATCTAATTACTTTGTAGATCAAAGGAAAAACAAAAACAGTTCTTTATCATTTCCTATTTAAACTGTTTCAGTGCTTACTGAAAATTTGAACATACAGCCGACAGAAATTCCTCTCACTTGGTCCGCAACCCATAAGGGATTAATACAAACTTAATCCTTTTCAGGCTAAACCCAAAAACTATCGGGTACCACAATCCTGACTAAACATTCTTATTAAATGATAAATAAATGATATATATTACATAACCACAGCAGAAGGAACAAAAACATATTAAATAAAACAGGTACAATTTGCCTGAAATAAGCACAAACTACCAGCATTGAGGTTTAAGCCTGCACAAGATTAGAAAGACGACACTAGACATTCTTTCCTTCAGACACGCCCCCTGTCAGTTTTTCACACTGCAGTAGAAAAACTAACTGGGTCAGACCAGCTTTTTGATTTCTAAAAATGACTGTAGGTGTTTTGGGTCTTCATTCTGCTCTATTAATACAATTTCTTAATCAGTGAACTGTCACAAATTACTCAACAGAATAATCTCACATATATAACAAAAGGGAAACTCGCAGTTTCAACAGATAGCAAAAATCAAAGACACAGGACGGACAATACACCAACCGCTTCATCCGTTTCGCGACCTAGACGCAGTCACCCGACTAGGAACTGCGCTAGTCCAGAGTCCACTCTGCTTGGTCCGTGCTGACTTACATCTCATTCACACTTAATTCAAACAATCATGCTAGCAACGTATCTTAGAATGCATTCCTTTCTATCTATTCTGACTAGTCTTTTTCCCAATTACAAAAAGGATGAGGGTTTCACCCGGCGAATTCCCATGCGGGGTTACTCGGCCCTTCCTTGAGAGCTCTCTTACCAATTCCCAATATCTCGAGATTACAAATTCCAAGTTCCACTGGCAGTACTGCTCTTTCTATTTCTGTCTAGACATACCAAAAACCCAGTCCTGTCTGCTCTGACCAGGCTGAATCATGATCCTCTATAACAGCTGTACCTAGCGAATACTCATGCAAGGATTTTCAAACAAAGACTTAAGTCTTACCAAAGTTTTCAAACTGCAGTTCTAACTCATCTGTCTAGACAGGTTTTCAAAACTATACTTACCAGATCTGGTTCCCAAGCTTCTGAGTTGGATCCTGGACTCCCCCGGGTCGGAAGTGTTAGCCAGCTGGACTCAGTGCCTGCCGAGGCCAGGCAGAACTCCCTCCGATACAAGAGGATCGGTGGGCCCAGGGAGATTCCCCTGCGTCGGATTGGCATGGTTCCAACTGGACCAAACCTCAAGGCGAATTACGTGGATTTATTCACTTGAACACTATCCACCACTCGCACTTCCCGGCCAACGCACCAAGAATGTAGCAGCAGATAAGCATGCAATAAATAAATCCAGGAGTCTTTTCAAGGATCCAAGCCAGTTTAATGTGCACATGGCTCAAGCAATAAGCAATTTCAAATGGCTGAGCAATGGCTTCTAGTAAAACAACAACTTTTATAGCTTTCTTGTCCATTCTAAGCATAGGCAAACTTTTCATTGGTCCCAGTACCCCTCTCACCCATCTATTGGTCCCGGTACTGATATGGCTACCCAATCGGGACTCTGGTCTGGGCCCAGCACCTGGTTGCCCCCCTTCTAGTCCCAATTACAATGGTCAGTGTCTCCAACTTGTTACTTCTCTCCTCCAAGGTCGCTGAGCTTGTTAAAACATATGGGAAGCAGAGGCACTGTGACCTTGCTCTCTGCAGAGTTAATTAATTCCATAGAAGCTGTGCTCTCTTATCAGTACCAATTAGAGCTGTTTTCTGTCTTTTATAAGTTTCGTTTCTGCTTAGCTATGTTCAGTTAAACTGAGTTAAGTTTCAATTCTATGGTGTCATCATTCAGGGGGGTTTTCATTCCTCTGGGCCTAACTACAGGCTTCAGTTACAGGTCAAGCTGCTCAGGCCTGTCTGCTTAGTTCAATTAGCATGGATCATAGGCCGTCGCCTACCACACCGGTATACTGGTTTTATGAAGTATGCAAACTGTGTGGCCTTATATGCTTTAAAAAAAATGAGACTAATACAGTGAGCACCAAATAAAGCTTAAATTATACTGTTTGGTTTAGTTCATTTGTTCTGTTGGTCCCCATTTCAATTAATAGGAAGGGTTGTTTGCAGTGGTGTAAGTTCCAATGAAGGGCCCCTCCGTTGTTGCGGCCATGGCAAACTTACTTTAACATATTTGCCATGCTGCCTCTGCTCTTATGTTTCCAGCTGTTACCTCCAGGACCAAAGTTGCATGATACAATTGTTGTGAAACCTTGGCCTGGGAGATAACAGCTGGAAGGGACTGCTAAAAATGTAAGAGTTGAGGCAGCATGGCAAACGTTAAAGTAAGTTTGATGCTTTGTCTTACAAGACACTGTGTGGACCCACTTCCTGTTTGGATTCCCCTGCTTGGGCGGAGTTTACACCACCCCGTTGTTTTTAATCAATATCTCTGTTTCCTGATAAGGGGGGAGTGTATGTGTGTGTGTGTGTGTATTTTTATATATATATTTATTTATGTTTGGTTTCTGAGTGGTTTTTTTTAAAGTGTTGGAGCTTTATTTTACTGTGCATGCTGGCAAGAATCTATATGCCTTGGAAATAGGAATGGTCTATAAAGAATGCAAGTAGCAACACAATATATTGTCAGGGTACTACAGTGTTGTAATATGACATCACCTGTGCTGTAATCACACACACTGTAAATCTGTCATTTAAACATGATTGGAAAAAGCTCTGCTGCCCTGCTTTTTTTTCCTCCAGTTGTTTAGTTATACTTAGATCTAAACCTAATGTTAAGTAGTGGTCATCTTCTAATAATAATCTCTTTCTTTACCAATATTTAAAACACTCCACATTTTTCTATATCTAAACATGTGTTCCATATCATCCTGATAGACATGTCCAGACAAAGTGGGTTGTGTTCTCATACCAGCAGATTCGTGGAGATAAAGAACCAATGAAATACCCAGGTTTCAATGACGTCACTCTCATGTCTATCCACCTCAGCTACTAGAGATCTGTTCAGTATTTCTTTGTCTCCAGCAGATGGTGGATGGATTTTCTACACTCTGAAGAAAATCTTACTGACTAAGAGGGAAAGATTGATTAAACGCTCTTGAATGACCAGCTTGAGGGTGACACACTCACTTGAGTGCAATGTGGGAGGCTCCACTAGACTATTGTCTTTTTGATAGCCATAGGAGGAGGGAAAATTTGTTTAGCTTCATGCTCTTATCCTGTTAAGGACCTGTTTGGCAGCCAGAAGATTGGAAGGATCAGATAGAGTTCAGAAGCCTCACACAACCTCAATCTTCAATGCCCCTTCCCCCCACCTCTCTCCTGAAGATTACAGAGGGCTCTCAGAGGAATCTGCCTACCAGCCATCTTAGACTCAGTGTCTGCAAAGCAGAGAAATAGTTTCAGGGAGTAGAGCTGAGCTCGGCACGGATCCTCTACCTGAGGCTCTTAGGGGGGTGAGTACCTAGGCCTTGACTTCATCATTGTATTTGTTGGGGGCTCCCGATTCCACCCGTAAGGCGCATTGCTGTGTAAGCGCTGCTAACGTGCACCTTTCAGGCCACCCTGGCCTTAGCGCATGGTGTTGTGATACTTGCCTTAACTCTATTTTTCTTCCAGGTAGCATTGTTTGGCTTGTGGCAAGCGAGGCACTTCATCTCTGGCTTCTGGACTCTGCTCTTCTTGCATGGCAGCTTCTTCATCATCCCTGGAGGCCTTGCTCCACCTTTCCCACCAATGGATGCAGTTGGCACTGTGGGTAAGAATGTCCAGCCGGTCGGAGTTTCCAGCAACTGTGCTGTGGGCCACCCCTCTGTCCTACAGGGACTCAGCGACACCTATGTTCCCTGGTGTTTGGGATTCATTTCTGCAAGCAGTGCTTCCGGAGTCCGGATTGTCTTCCTCATGAATTATTTTTCCTTTATGCACCAGGCCTGGTCATTTTGGCTTGGAAGTTCAGACCCTGTGGCTTCTGGGTTCATCTCAAGCAGTCTCGTGAGGGGCAGGCTGAGAGTGGAAGCCTTGTTCGATTGCGATTGCGCCACCCGAGCAGGATAGTTCTGGTGGCACTTGATTGACTGACTGAAGAGAGCGTGGCTCAGAGATCTGATGTGGCTCCTGCAAGCACCACCCCGGCAAAGGGCACCCCAATGGAGATGGGGATCACTTGGAATCCGTACGTGTTTTGTACTATGGCTTAGATTCCGATGGCTCGATTCTGGGCTGTGATGTGGACAGAGAAGCATTCTCGCCTTTGGAAGATTGTGAAGAGGCCTGTGTTATCCACCTGTTCTGGAAGGAGGAACTGGCAGCTTTGATTGCTCAGGATTGCTCTTTAGGAGTTTATAGCCTTCCTTTTTGATGCCATGTATGACCTCTTTCATCTAGAGCCCAGGGACAGTGTCCTGTTGACTGTGATTCAGCGTCTGATTTGGCTCCGACATTGGGCAGTAGACACTTCTTCCAAAGCCTGGTTTCCCTAACAGGCTTTTAAAGGGAAGCTTCTGTTGGGGCCGCTTTGAAGCAGCTGTGAATGTTCTGGGCAAGATGAAATCTTACCACCTTCTGGAGGACAGGTCCAGGGAGCCTATGAAGGGGACAGGAGCCCCTTTCTGTCAGTCTCTGCCTGTGCCTCGCAGGCATGCTGGTCTGATCCCCAGTGGTCTCGGGACTCCTGTCACTACCAGCCTGGAAAGCCCTCTGCTCCCGGATGTCGGACTCATTTTCAGTCCTTTTGAGGAGCTTGTGGACCCAGGGATTTGTTCCCCTCCCAAAGGGGGTTCCTCCCGAATTGCATGATGGAGGTTTGGGGGCCCATTCCCTGGAATCTCCAGTTAGAGGTGAGCTTTACCTTATATTTCCAGAATGGGCCGGGTTACCAAGGATTGCTGGGTGCTAGATACCATTCAGTACTGCTAAAATAAATAAATGTCATGGAATGCATAGAGCCGATCCTGGATATCTTAGTTATATTCCTTTGTGGGTTTGTGAACAAAAGGCCTCTGTGCGGATCATATCGGACAAGTTGCTACTCTTGCAGACCTTGGTGTCCATTCCTCCGGACGGCCAGGCAAGGGCAAGTATTCCGTATATTTTGTGGTGCCGAAGAAAGACTGATTGATCCAGCCCATTCTGGACCTCGAGGCTGTCAAACACTTGTGTGTCCTGCACTTTCGAATGGAAATTTTGTGATCCGTGATTCAGGTGGGTGCCGAAGGGAGTTCCTGGCGTCCCGCAGAAGTGTATTTTCATATCCCGATCTGGGAGGATCAGCAAATGTATCTGCATTTTGCCATGCTTGGCTCTCACTTTCAGTTCACCGCCCTCTCATTTGGCCTCTCCACTGCCCCAAGGACATTCTCCTAGCTCATGGTGGTGGTAGCCATGGTGCTGCGGTGCTAAGGGATTTGTATTCACCCATATCTGGATGACTGGCTCATCTGAGCCTGTTCTCTTTTAGAGGCATCTCAAGTAGCGCCTGGATGGTGTCCTTTTGGAAGGCCTCGGCTGGGTGATCAATCGAGGAAAGAGCCAGTTGATGCCTTCCCAGTCCTTGAAGTTCCTTAGAACACGTTTGGATACTCGAGTGAACAGAGTCTTCCTACCAGAGGAAAACATCACAAGGTGGTTGCATTTTCCTGACGCTGTTCATTTCACAATAGGCTCCCAGAGTTTGGTAATATTGTCAGCTCCTCTGATTGATGGCAGCGACCATCGAGATGGTGCTGTGGGCGCATGCTCATATGTGGCTGCTTCAATGGTCCCTGCTGGCTCTCTGGTCCCTGAGTTCTCAGGAGTTAGGCTTCTCCCAGTGATGGTGGCAGCAGCTTGGTTCATTTGAGGAAGGGTATGCTGCTGGACAATTACTCATGACTCCTTCTGATGACTGATGCCAGTCTCTCAGGCTGAGGAGCCATTGCCAAGACCCAGTGGTCCAGGGCTGTTAGAATCACAGGTAGGCGATGCGGTCTATCAGTCACTTAGAGGCAAGAGCCATCAGTTTGGCTCTAATGCGTTTCTGGCCCCTGTTCGAGGGCTGGGTGGTTCAACTGTTGTCTGATAGTACCATGGCGGTTGCTTATGTCAATCATCAATGTGGCACTGGGAGTGCTGGGTTGTCCCCAGCGATGTCTGTTTGCCTGGGTGGAGAACCACCTCTTAGCCTTGTCAGCTCAGCACATTGCCGGGGTGAACAGTGTGGAAATAGACTTTCTTAGTAGGCACTCTCTGGATCCAGGAGAGTGGGAGTTGTCAGGAGGCATTTCTACTGATTCTGCACCAATGGGGTCGCTTCAAGATGGGATCTGTTGGTGATCCACTTCAATGCCAAAGTGGGCCCATTCTTCAGTCGTTGCATGGAGATGGAGTCCGAGGGTGTCGACATCCTGGTTCAGCCTTGGCGACACCTGTTGTATGTGTTTCCTCCATGGCCCCTGGTGGGGGCATGTGATTTGGCGTACAGAGCACACCCAGGAAGGATTGTTCTGGTGGCGCCTGATTGAGGAGAGTGTGACTGAAATCTGATGCGGTTGCGGTTCCTGCAAGCACCACCTCTTCGCTTGCCTCCAACTGTTTTTTTGGTCATGATTTGTTCTGCAAGGAATATTTCTGAGCTGCAGGCTCTGTCTTGCCAAGATCCTTTTCTGTCTTTTTCAAAGGAGACCATTTCCATTTGGCTTGTGCCTTCCTTCTTGCCTAAGGTGATTTCTCCTTTTCATGTGAAGCAAGTAGTCTGCCTGACCTCCTCCTCTAAGGAGCAGTGTCATGGGAAGGATAAGGATCTTCGCATTGTGGATGCTCAGAGGGTGCTTCTCAGGTACTTGGAGGTTACGAATTTCTTTAAGTAAGACCATACTCTTGTGCTGTTTACTGGTCCACGTAAGGGTGACGCGGCGGCTAAGTCTATTTTGGGGCACTGGATTAAGGAGGCTATTGCCTTGGTGTGTCCTTTGAGGCGGTATATCAAGTATCTAAACCATAACTGTCTGGTTCCAGAGGGTTTGCACGCCCATTCCACCCAAGCGCAAGCATCCTCGTGAGTGGAGCAGAGCTTGGTAACCCTTGCAGACATTTGTCAGGCAGCAACATGGGCATCACTTTCCACTTTTGTCAAGCATTACTGTTTAGATGTCCACATTTGAGCGACACGACCTTTGACTCTTAAGTTTTTGCGAGCTGCTGTGTCTACTTCCCGCCCATTGAAGGCATAGCTTTGGTACACCCCGCTTGTCTGGACTGGTTTAGCAGGACGGAATGGAAGGTGACATATTACTTACCGGATAATGTATTTTCCTTGAATCCTGATAGACCAGGCCAGGGCCCACCCTTGGAAATGTTGGCTCTGTTCTTCTGTGGCGGTACCCTGGGGTCTACTATGATTTATATTCTTGGCTCTGCAGGTCCATCTTCTACTGACAGCCTTCTGTTTAGGCTTTCCTGTACATAGTTTTCTACTGTTTATTACTCATTATTGTCTATGTAGAGGTTGTGTGAGGCTTGCCATGTTCTCCCATATTCTTTGGGGTCAGATACTGAAGAGACCTCTGGTGGCTGAGGCGGATAGAGGCATCGAGTGATGTCATTGAAACCTGGGCATTTCATTGGTTCTTTGTCTCCATCAATCTGCTGGTAGGGGAATGCAACCCACTGGTCTGGACTAGTCTAGCAGGACACAAGGAAACAACATTATCTGGTAAGTAAAATGTCACCATAGCTTGCTCTCTATATAAATTTTAACATTTGTGATTGTTACTGGAATCTATTTTTTCTGAATTAACATTTTCCCTGAAGACAGTTCAAATTAGTAACATAAATAGGTTACAAGAATGCACCAAATGGATAGATTTTTCCAGAGCTTTCTGGGGAGACATAGAAGCTTTTTACCACTCCTGTGCAGCCCTGCAGTTCTGTTACTTCCTTTTTGTCTGCTGGAATTGTTGAACATGTCTTCACTAGAGCATATCTGCTAAAGAAAATGTTTTCTTTTTCTTTAGGCAATAAAATAATCCATAGTTTTTTCTCAGTAGCTTTTCGCCACTTCTGTGCTGTATTTGTTTTTTGATGTCCCCCATTGAGTTGAGATGCACTTTTTTTTTGATACAAGTGTTGACATTAGACTGCCTTGTCAAATAGTTTGTGGGGTTTTTTTGATAGTCTACTTTCGGAGGAAAATTTCTTCTTTTTATTTTTTCTCAACCTGTTAGAGAAGCCACCAGTGATTTCAGGTTCTGCCCCAAGTGTACTAATATTGCAAGATTTATTATAAATGTCTGGGGTGATGCTATGATAACTCACTGTGGTATCTCTTGGAGGATATCACTACAATAGTTTGGGCCCAAAAGAATTGGTTTTTGCTTTACTTATTAATGAACAAATGTCCTGTTAATCGAAGCTGACATCAAAGGCTTTGTGCATGAACCACAAAACTGCACAAACTGTTGATCATGATGCATACGAGTCTCTCAGTATTCTTAACAGCTTGGTCAGAGGACAAATCCAAGGCCAGAGTTAAGAGGTCTTGACGACTACTTTCATCACATGGCTCCACACCCTACAAAGTAGTGCCAATTGCTCTGCTGCCCTAGTACAGGAAATTCTTCACTGGCCCTCTGGAAAACGGTGGAGGGTGTCCACTACCTTATGAAGCAAAGTCTCTTATCAGCACTCTTCAGGGGATGTATTTTGCTTCTCTTGCCAGATATGTTGAGGTTCTTGCATCAAGCAACTCGAGGCTGCTTTTGAGCATTGAGCAAGACTCTCTACACCTCCTTTTCAAGATGGCCAATTTTGTTTTGATCTGAGGAAGGAAGTTATAGTCCCTAAATAAGAATGTACAGTTCTGGTCAACATTATTGGCACCCTTGCATTTTAGGTTTGTTGTGTTTAATATCTTGAGAAATAATTGGAAATATTAGAACTGTATGTTATTATAATATTTAATAGTACGTATGTTAAAAGGTATACAACAAAATATGACCTGGACAGGATTACTGGAACCCTTCACTAATATTTGGTTGCATTAACTCTGGGCAGTGATGACAGCCTCCAAACGTTTCGGGTAGCTATCTATAAGTTTCATACATCTGTCTGCTGGTAGTTTCTCCCACTCTTCAACTGTAATTTGTTCCAGCTCATGAATGTTTCCAGGATTTCTCTTGCCAATGGCAGATTTCAGCTCTTTCCAAAGGTTCTTTGATTGTATTGAGATCAGGACTTATTGCGAACTGTAGACACAGGAATCCCAAGGTCTTTGGAGATTACCTTGTATCCCTTTGAAGTTTGACGTTAATTTAAATTTTTATTTGGTACTTTACAGCTTTTTGACAGAGATTTTTCCACATCATTCACAATAAGTAATATACCATACACCTTAATGATAGTAACAATCACAATATCTAACATATATTATTGACATACACAATTATATCAATACTGTCTCCTAATTCATATACTCAAACTTTTACTCTAATTACTATTTGTCTTCATACATGACATTATTTATTCCCATTACGAGTACTTATACATTTCTACTTATACTTATCCCCTCTTCCCCACCCTTCTACTGGATCCTGTAATATATATAGCCTTGTATTCTATCTCAGTCCCTAGTCCTTCTTCATTAGGCACATCCCATTAATTCACCTTCCTCTTTCTGCAACCATTCCCTATACCCTTTCCATCTTCTTTGACAGACCTCTATACTGTGTGTTTTATATGCATAATTTCACTCATTCTATAAATGTATGTGAGTCTGTTTAATATTCTATTGGGGGCTGGCCCCCTCACTGATCACCCCTTAGCAATTTCCATCCGTACACCAATCGCTAACATCTTCAACAAATACACCAAATCATTATTCATATTTCTTCCCCGTTCATTCAGTAACACTCCTGCAGTTGTAATAGGGCCTACCCAGCCCACCATATCTCGGGCCATATCTTTCAGCCATTGCCATGTACTCTGTAGAACCGGACATGTCCACCACATATGCATATATTCCCCTCTCTCCCCACACCCCTTCCAGCATCTAGGGTCACTATACATCTTCTCAAATTGTGTCGCACTGACTCAAAGGCACACATTGCATTGCATTGCCTAGGCTAGCCTTTATTTGTCCCCCCCCCCCCCCCCAGAAGTGTGCTATCTGAAAATAGCCATACCAATCACTTGCTTCTATTTGAAATTCTTACTGAAGCTCCACAAAGGATCGTAATTGTCCAGCAGCTGTTAATACTTGTCCAATATATTGTAACCGCTTCTCATACCATTTTTGGAATATCTCAGAAGCTCTTCCTATCTTGAAACCCTCACACTGTATAATCCGCTATGCTCTTATATTGCCTCCTAGTTGTCAATACCTTATGTTTCCTATCCCATATTCGGAGTGCACATGCTATGTATGGATATCTATCCTAGCCCCTTCCTCTAACACTCCTTCCGTGCCACATTAAATCAGTGAGGCAGTTGGTCTTACTGCCTCCTGTTTTAATTTACTCCATTGGGGTCTGTTTTCCTCCAGCCTCCATCCCATTAGTGCTCTTAACTGCGCCGCTTCATAATACCTTGCCAAATCAGGGACTGCCAGGACTCCTTTCCCTTTCTCTATATATATTATCTTCCTTTGTACCCTTGGAGGTCTGTGTCTCCAAATAAAGGAGAAGATTCTTCTCTGCACAAGAGTTAATATTGCACTGGGAATTTCTATGGGTAAGGTCAGGAATAGAAACAACAGTCTAGGTAGTATATTCATCTTCACTATATCTATTCTGCCTATCCAAGAAAAAATAGGTTTATCCCACCGTACTAAATCAGTTAGTACCTTTTTTATTATTGGTTCATGATTCATCTTATACAAGTCTGATCCCTCTTCACTAATCTCTATCCCCAGATAGTTCATGCTTTTATTAGCCCACTTAAACGGGAAAGTGTCTCACACCCTAGCTTCTTCCTGCGGATCTAATTGGATATTTAAAACTTCTGTTTTCCCCATGTTCATTTTATATCCAGATACATTACTGTATTTCTGAATTTCTCGTAATAAAGCAGGTATAGACTCTAAAGGATGCTCCAACTTATACATAACATCATCTGCAAATAATGGAATTTTGTAATTCCTCTTTTCCTATCTTTATCCCATGAATTTCCTTCTGTCTAACACTTTCGGCTAGTGGTTCTATCACTAATGCAAACAGCAATGGGGAGATTGGGCAACCTTGCCTTGTGCCCCTTCCCAATGTATATAATTCCAAATAGACCCCATTTACTCTTAAACGCGCTTTAGGTTCTCTATATAGAGCTTTTATCCATTTCTGGAAGTTGCCCCCAGCCCCATTTTCTGCATAACTGCAAACATAAACTTCCATTCTACTCTGTCAAAAGTTTTTTTTGGCATCAACAGCAATCATAGATTATGTCCATTCTTTACGTACTTGCCATATTAAATTTAACAGCTTACGTACATTATCACTAGCCTGTCTACCCGGGATAAATCCTGCTTGATCCTCTTGTATCAAATGTGGAATAAATCTCTGCAACCGGGTCGCAAGTATTTTGGCCAATATCTTTGCATCTAAATTAATGAGAGATATGGGCCTATATGACTCGCACATCCCATTATCTTTCCCTGGTTTGGGTATTACTATAATACCTGCTACCTCCATGGAGCTTGGTAGCTTCTCTCCTTTTAATACTTCATTAAAGACATCTCTTAGAATTGGGCTTACTTCTTCACTTAATCTTTTATAAAATCTAGCCATAAAGTAATTCCAAACCTGGAGCCTTTCCTTCTTTCAAGCCCTTAATAGCCTATACTACTTCTCTTCCTTCAATCTCTTTATTTATCCACTGCTGTTTCTCTATATCTAGTTGCTTTAATTTAATCTCTTCCATGTACTGCTCTATATCTACTCTACTGCCTCTCCCTGTTGATCCGAGCTATAGAGCTGATAATATTTTCAAAATACTTGTTGTATTTGTTCATTAGTAATAGCCCATCTACCCTTCTCATCCTTTATTCAAAGGATCTGCTGTTGTATTCTTCTTTCTCTAAGTTTTCGCACTAGGTATCTACCTGGCTTATTTCCCTGTACAAAAAATTCATGCCTAATCTGGTTTAGCCTAAATGCCTCTTCCTCATTATTTAATCTACTTATTTCTTCTCATATGCATCTAATGTGCTGCAGCAGCCTCCTTTTCCCGCCTTTCTGTTTGATTTTTCTCTTCTTGCCTCAACTGGGATATTAGCTGTCATTCCTTTTGTTCTTTTTGACTCTTCCGTCTAACTGTCATAGCTATACAGTGCCCCCTCACCACCGCTTTCAGTCCATCCCATAACATTGCTGACCTCACCTCTTCATCGTTGTTATGCTGTATGTACTCCTTTATACTTTTTTTAATATGGCGAAGCCCTTCTTCTGAGAGGGCTTAATTTAGCCTCCAGAAATGCAAGCCTCCCCCTTTATTTGAATATTCAATGTAACCTCCACAGGTGTGTGGTCTGTCCAGCTTATGGGTCCATTATCTACTTGCTTTACATGCTCTACTAGCCTTCCATCTACCCCTACCATATCCAGTCTACTGTAGGTTTTGTGTGGATATGAATAGTGTGTATATTCTCGCTTGTTGCCATGGAGAGAGATCATCTCCAAACATCTACAGTGCATAGTTTATGTATTAATTTCCCTAACTTCTTGCTTACTCCCTTGCTGCTTTTATTATTGCCCCGTGGTATCTATTCTGGGGTTTAAGGTAGCCTTAAAGTCTCCCCCTAATATCAATAGGTTTTGTATATGCGCTTCTACTACTTCATATAACTCCCCATAAAACACCCCTTGTATGTTGTTGTTAAGTGCCGTCGAGTCGGAGTCGACTCATGGCAACCCTCTGGATAGCTATCCTAAATTGTGTTCGGTCTTGAGTCAGGCGGCTCATTGTTGACAGACTGGTACCCGTAGCTGCTGCTGTTGTATCAATCCATCTCATTGCTGGCCTTCCTCTTTTGCGTTGACCTTCTATCTTGCCAAGCATGATGTCTTTCTCTAATGATCTCTCCCTTCCATGATGTGTCCAAAGTATGAAAGTCGAAGTCTTGTCATCTGAGCTTCTAAAGAAAGCTTAGGTTTGATCTCCTCTACTACTGACTGGTTTGTTCTTCCGGGCAGTCCATGGTATACACAGTATTCGCTGCCAGCACCATAATTCAAAGGCATCAATTTTCTTCCTGTCTATCTTTTTCACTGTCCAGCTTTCACATCCATATGATGTTATTGAAAATACCATGGCTTTAACAAGTCGAATCTTTGTATGGAGAGAGACATCTCTGCTCTTGAAAATCTTATCTAGGTCTTTCATAGCCATTCTGCCAAGAGCAATGCGTCGTCTGATTTCTTGACTGCTTGCTGCTTCTTTATTGATAGTTGATCCAAGTAGGTTAAAGTTGTTCACGATTTCAATTTCTTCACCTTCAACAATGAACCTGTTGATTATGCCAGTTGTCATGATCTTTGTCTTCTTTACATTAAGGTGCAGGCCCATTTTGAGACTATGTTCTTTGATTGTGAGAAGCAAATGTTTCAGATCATCTTCACTTTCAGCCAGTAATGTGGTATCATCAGCATAGCGAAGGTTGTTGATGAGTCTTCCACCAATCTTCACACCTCTGTTGTCTTCATACAATCCTGCTTCTCTGATGATTTGTTCTGCATATAAATTAAACAGGTAGGGGGAAAGTATGCAGCCTTGTCTTACACTTTTGCTTATTTTAAACCATTCTGTTTCTTCTCTTGTTCCGTTCGAACTGTTGCTTCTTGATCAGTGTACAGATTGTGCAAGAGTACGATAAGGTGTTCTGGTATACCCATGCTTCTTAATGTGGCCCAGAATTTCTCATGGTTTACACAGTCAAAAGCCTTGCTATAGTCGATAAAGCACAAATAGATATCCTTTTGGTATTCTTTAGTCTTTTCAAGGATCCATCTCACATCCGCAGTGATGTCTCTCGTTCCTCGCCCTTTCCTGAACCCTGCTTGCACGTCAGGTAGTTCTTGTTCCAGGTATGGTTGTAGTCTCTTTTGAATAATCTTCAGTAGAATCTTGCTGGCATGTGGGATCAGAGCGATTGTACGATAATTTCCACAGTCAGTTGGATCACCTTTCTTTAGTATTGGTATAAACACAGATCTTTTCCAGTCAGTTGGCCATGATGTTGTCTTCCATATTTCTTGGCAGAGCCTTGTAAGTACGGTAACAGCTGCATCAGATTGCTGTAATACCTCTATGGGAATGCTATCAATGCCTGGTGCTTTGTTCTTTGATAAGGCTTTCAATGCTGCTTCAACTTCTTCTTTCATCACCAATGGTTCCCGGTTATAAGGTACAGGTTGAAACGGCTGTTGGTTCACTTGATCTTTATCATATAAAAACTCTGTATATTCCTTCCACCTTTTCAGCATCATTCAACATAGAAGCTTGAGCATCTTGTAACATTCCAATTCGAGGCTGGAACTTTTTCTTTAACTCTCGTAGCGTTAGGAAAGCCGATCTTGTTCTTCCTATAATAGTTTCTGCTTCTATTTCCTTGCATGTGTCGTCGTCGTAGTACTTTTCCTTGTCCTGTCTTGTTGCACGTTGGAAATCTTTGTTGAGTTCTGTTATTGTCTTTCTTTCTCCTCTGGCTTTAGCTTCTCTGCGTTTCTGGGCAATTTTCAGAGTTCTTACGTCATCCATTTTGGCCGTTTTTGCTTTTTCACCTTTTGTAGAGACTTCTCGCTTTCTTCCAACACAACCTTCTTGATGTCACTCCATAACTCTTCTGGAGCTCTGTGATTTGTATCTAAAGCAGCAAATCGATTTTGCAGGCAGTCTTTAAATTCCAGTGGTATATTCTCAAGGTCATATTTTGCTGCATTTATTTATTTATTTAATTTATTAGTTTCTTTTATACCGCGCTGAGATCAGTGCGGTTTACAATGAACGTTAAAACTACACATCTCAGTTTAGAGATTTGTGCTTACAATAAACAGGCATAATAACTTGGGTATACAATTAAACAAGTTTCTTAACAGGGAGAACATGATGAATATATACAGGCCACTTAATGTAACTATATAAATGGTTATATGAATAGCACAAGCTTCTCAAGGTGGGAGGAGAATAACGTGTGGTTGCGAGTATTCAGACTAAGGGTGTAAGATGCATGGGCTTGAGAAGCTGCCATGAGGTGTGAAAGAAGGTGGGTGTGAGGGGGAGACTGAGACATCATAGTGAAGGAGAAAAAGGTGATGCTTCAGTGCCTTCTTGAATTGGGATAGATCACTGATGGCTCTGATAGTCGCCGGTAGAGCGTTCCAGCAAGATGGTGCAAAGAAGGCAAAGGCTCTAGCTCTGGTAGCTTGGGAACACTTGGTGCTTGCCTTAGGTAGAATGAGGGTGTTTGCAGCATTCAATCTTCTTAGCCGGTTAGGAGGTGTGATTGATACTAGGTCAGTGATGGCAGTAGCCGGGTATTTCTTGATGGCTTTATGGGTCATAGTTAGAATCTTGAAAGAGATCCTGGCTTGTATGGGCAGCCAATGCAACTGTTTTAGTATCGGAGTGATGTGGGATCTTCTGGAGGCTCCATGAAGGATTCTTGCAGCAGAATTCATTGCAAGCTGTAAGGGGTTGGTCATTCATGAGTATTTTGCTCTTTTTCAACTTTAGCTTGAGTTTGCATACTAGTAGTTGATGATCTGTACCACAGTCAGCTCCAGGTTTTGTCTTTATTGATGTTACAGAACTTTTCCATTGTTGACTTCCACAGATGTAGTCAATTTGATTTTTATACAATCCATTGGGTGTGACGTCCATGTGTACAGTCGCCGCTTGTGTTGATGGAAGAAGGTGTTTGAGAGGAATAGATTGTTGGTCTTGCAGAATTCTATCAGTCTTTCTCCAGCTTCATTTCTGTTGCCAAGTCCATATTTTCCAACTACTTTGCCGTCTTCTTTGTTGCCAACTTTTGCGTTCCAGTCACCCATGACTATCAGGATATCCTGTTTGCATGTTCTGTCAATTTCAGCTTGTACTTGTTCATAGAACTCTTCAATTTCATTCTCTTCTTCAGCTGTTGTTGGGGCATATACTTGAATTATAGTTGTGTTGATAGCCATTCCTCGTAGACTAATAGAGATTAAGCGTTCGCTGACTGCATTGTATTTCATTACAGTTCTTGCAAGTTTCTTCTTCTTTACTATAAATGCAACACCATTTCTTCTTTGTCTTTCATTTCCAGCATAGTAGACCATGTGATCATCTGATGCAAAGTGCCCGATGCCAGTTCATTTCAGTTCACTGACACCCAACAGATCAAGTTGTACATGTTCCATTTCATTCTTCACCACCTCCAACTTCCCTTGGTTCATGCTTTGTATGTTCCATGTTCCAATGTGTAAGACATCTTTACAGCTTCTGACTCTCATTTCATGCGCATATACACTACCTACAGTTTCAGGCGTATATACACTACCTACAGTTTTGGGCATTCCAGCTATTTTACCCTGCCACAATATGAATTGGACCCCCCCACCCCCGTGTCTCACTACCTGTTCTTCTAAATTGTGAACCGCTCTGATTGTTAAAGTAGGGTGGTATATCAAATAAATAAACATAAACATAGGACCATTCGTTTTGAAAAAAGAATTCCAACCCCCCCCCACACCTTTTTGGGAGACTCTCGATTATGGACCCAGGTACACTTTATCATAGCCTTTACTAACCAACCATTTTTTCTTTGTGCTTTTTAAATGAGTTTCCTGTTTTAGCAGTGTATCAGCTCATAGTCTATTACCCTCTTTTAACAGCTCTTGTCTTTTATGCCATGAATTGAGGCCTTTAGTATTAATGGTTACTATAGTACATTCTTCAGGTTTCTTTTGCTTGTCCACTATAATTCCAAATATCCGTACCTTCTCTTTTTTTCATCTACAGGATCCAGTTCCCCCCCTTCCCACCCTTTCCCCTTCCTCTCAGCCCCAACCCCCCCCCCCCCCCCCCGACCTCCCTTTCCATCCTCCCCACCTTCACGCTACCAGTTAGTAGCTTTCCCTTCCTTGGTGACATCCTCTTCCCTCCTCCCACTCATTACCCGTGTTACTAATCATTGACTCTCGTATCTTAAACGCCCCCCTCCTCCATACTATCTTTAATCTACCTCTTGCCTCTCATTCATATTGTCCACTCAGTCTTTCCATGCAGCTTCTTTTTTTATACTTTGTTGTTGCCTTCATTTCTTTTTAATTTTCAGGTTACGCTTCCTTCCCAACTTAGCACCGGAGTCCATGTATCCTCTTTCCGTTACCTGACATTATATCTCTAGTTATTTACAATTGTCCCATATCATTTTTTTTGCATTACTTGTTTGGTTTTCTCTCTTTACTCTCCACTTCTTGCCAACCGCTTTTTTTTCCCAATTCCTGATTTCTTCAGTTCTACCGTCTCCAGTATGCATGTTATTCCTGCTTCTGTCATTGCTGCTACTAACTGCTTCACTGTGGTCACTCTTCTTGTAATTCCATTGCTGGTAAATGTGTTGCCTGCCGGATATAACCATTTATATTTAATGTTCTCCTCCCGGAGTCTCATTGTAAATCCTCGCCATTCTCTCCTTCTTTGTAATGTGACCATGGCTAGATCCGCATATATTGCCACTTTGTGTCCCCTCCATTCAAGTTGTCCTGCTTTTCTCACCTTGTTAATTATTTTTTCTTAATTTTGAAGTCCTGGAGGCATATAATTATATCCCATGTGGCTTCCCCTCTTCTTGGGCCTTGCGTACAATGTGCCCTATCGATTTTAATTTCCAGTGCATCCACTCCTTCCTCGGAACCCTCCAATCTCCAGGAACAAGCAGGAATGAGTCTTCACATATGGGTACATCGGTAACGACGGAGTCTGCGCGGGAACGCTTCCCAGCGTCCAATCAAAGAGCTTTTGGAAGCATCCCACCACGTCTGCGTGCTGCCTTCCCGCCTTTCCCAACTGCCTCTCCTCAGTTTTTCGTTTTCCGCGGAGCCGGCAGGACGTCGTCCTGTCACCGCAGAAAATTCTTGTTTTATTTCTTTAGTTTTCTTGTGGTCGCGGCTGTCTTCCCCGACGCCACCGGTACCGCCGGTGTTTTCTGTGAAAATAGAACAGGGAGTGAAATGTGGCCATTTTGAACGCTAGAGCCATCATTCATTCATGTCATGTGAATATTGACGATCATAGATGTGTCTAATTTTACTGCAGTGAGAATGTGGTTCTTCTGTTCAATATGATTTGAATTGTTTATAAGGGTGCCAGTAATCATGTTCTGGCAATGTCCCAGTTTTTATACTATTAACTACTATTTTCTTTTTTAATTGGTCTTGTTTTATTTGATTCTTTTGTGTGTCAAATATGTGTGCATATAGTTCAAAGACATTTCATTGACCACCTTTTTTTTTAAGAGATATTGGACATTAAGGGATTGAACTGCAAAGGTGCCAATAATCTTGACCACAACAGTAAGAACATAAGAAATGCCATACTGGTTCAAACCAAGGTCCAGCAAGCCCAGTATCCTTTTAACAAAAGTGGCCAATCCAGATCACATGTACCGGGCAGGTTCCCAAAAAGGTACACAGGTTCCACAATGTTTGTCCTGGGACAAGCAGTGGATTTCCCAGTTTTCTCTAATAATGGTTAATGTACCTTTCCTCCAGGAACTTCTCCAAAACATTTTTTAGAACTAGCTACTCTAACCGCTTTTATGCTCCAGTAATGAATTCAGATTACCACTAGTACTCCTTGTGTCCTTGGGCTAGTCACTTAACCCTGTATTGCCTCAGAAGAAAGGCCTGACTATCTACTTCCGGTCACACTGCAAGAAAATCCAGAAACTGCTGGATCACCAGGAGTCAGAGTTGACTCGAAGGCACACATTGCATCTGCAACGAATTCCAGCGTTTGATTATGCATTGAGTAAAAAATATTTTCTCTTATTAATTTTAAATGGGTTATATTGTAGCTTTTTTGCATGTCCCCTAGTCTTTCTACTTTTTAATAGCATAAACAACCGATCTACGTTTACCCGTTCCACTCCATTCTTTAATTTATAGATCTCTATCATATCTCCCCTCAGCCGTCTCTTTTCCAAGTTGAAAAGCCCTAAACCTTTAAGCATCTCCTCATAGAGGTATCCTTCCATCCCCTTTACCATTTTGGTGGCTCTTTTCTGTTTCTTTTCTAATTCCGTTATATCTATTTTAAGATATGGCGACCAGAATTGCGCACAATATTCAAGGTGTGGTTGTACCATGGAATGATGCAGAGGCATTATAATATCCTTGGTTTTATTCTCCATTCCTTTCCATATGATTCCTAGCATTCTATTTGCTTTCTTGGCTGCCACTACACACTGGGTGGAGGGTTTCAATGTATTGTCCATGATGACGCCTAAATCCTTTTCCTGGGTGGTGGTTCCTAAAGGGAAACCTTACATTGTGTATCTGTAGTTTGGGTTGTTCTTTCCCTAAGTTCATAATTTTGCACTTGTCCACATTGAATTTCATCTGCCATTTGTATGCCCAGTCATCCAATTTATCAAGATCCTCTTGCAATTTTTCACAATCCTCTTATTTTATTTATTTATTTTATTTATTTACATTTCTTATATACCGCACTATTTGCGATCAGCGCGGTTTACATAGAACAACCAAATCTGACAATAAACATATGTCAGGTCATTACATTGAACAGGAAATGTAACTTGGGGAACAGGGTAAACTATATACATATGCAGATGAATTGAACAGGGTAAACTATTTACATATGCAGATGAAATGAGAACGGATATTGTTGGGTGTTGTACATACTTGGGTTTTAATAACTTGTGTTTTAATAACTTTAAATAATTCTCTCATCTCAAATTTTGATCACTTCACTCGTTATTCCCATTTACAGGTCGTTTACAAATATGTTAAAAAGAAGCAGGCCCAGCACAGATCCCTGTGGTACTCCACTGTGCACTTTGCGCCATTGAGAAAATTGGCCATTCAGCCCTACTCTCTGCTTTCTATCTTTTTGACCAGTTCCTGATCCACATTAGTACACTCCCTCCTATCCCAATGACTTTTTAATTTTGCCAAGAGTCTCTCCTGAAGGACATTATCAAAGGCTTTCTGAAAATCGAGATCATATCATCAGCCGGCTCACCTTTGTCTACCTGTTTGTTCACACCTTCAAAAAAATATATCAGATTCGTAAGAGAAGACTTTCCTTGGCTAAACCCATGTTTGCTTTCTCCCATTAAACCATGACTATCTACATGTTCAGTAATTATATTCTTTATAAAGGGTTTCTCCATTTTGCCCTGTACTGACATCAGGCTCACTGATCTGTATTTTCCCAGATCATCCTTGGAACCCTTTTTAAAAATTGGCGTGACATCGGCTATTCTCCAATGTTCAGGTATTAGAGATGATTTTAATGATAGTTCACAGATTACTAATAGTAAGTCTACAGTCTGATATTTCATTTCTTTCAACACACTCTGATATATACCATCCGGTCCAGGTGTTCTGCTTCTCTTCAGTTTATCAAATAGTTGTAATACATCTTTCCAGTTTACTGATATTTCTTTCAACTCTTTTGATACAGTAATCTTTTAAATACCATTCTAGGCATTTATTTATTTATTTAACAGTTTTTATATACCGTCTTTCTACAAGTCAAGACGGTTTACATGAAACAATATAGTACAGTGTATTACAACTGTTTACAAGGAACAAGGAAACAAAAGGTAGTATAACTAGATAACAAGTAACAATTAACTATGATACAGATAATATGTACAACTGTGACGGTAGAACTAACTACCATGATCGGGGATTGAGAACAATGGATGATTTTATACTTAAGAAGATATATTTACAGTTAATTTTGTAAAGAATTGTGGACAAGTTTGGTGGAAGGTGGATCATGAAATTTAGGAGTTAGGGTGGGAGGGAGAAATATTCTAGGAAGAGATGAGTTTTTAGTTTCCTGCGGAATGTGCAACTTCCTACATCATCTTCAGTAAGGACCAAAGTGCAGAATTCATTTGGTCTTTCTGCTATGGCCTTGTCCTCCCTTAGTGCCCCTTTTAAACCACTCTGTCATCTTATGGTCCAACTGACTCTCTCACAGGTTTTTTGCTATGAATGTACATGAAAAGTTTTTATTATGCATTTTTTGCTTCCATGGCGAGCTTTTTTTCAAATTCTCTTTACCTGCCTTTTCAATGCCTTGCATCTAACTTGCCAGTGCTTGTGTTTCCTGATTTTGTCATTTGGCTCCTTTGTCCATTTCCTGAAAGATGCTGTTTTGGCTACAGCAGTCTCTCTGACCTCATCTTTAAACCATGCTGCCAGTTTTTTGGCCTTCCTTCTACTTTTTCTTAAAGCGTGGAATACATCTGGTCTGAGCCTCCAAGATAGTATTTTTAAACAACGCTCATGCTTGATGCAAATCTTTAACCTTTGCAGCTGCTCCTTTTATTTTTTTTTAACTATTTTCCTCATATTTTCTTAGTCTCCCTTTTTAAAGTTAAAAAGTAGTACTGTGTATTAACTTGCTGTCCTTCCTCCATTTATTAAATCAAATGTGATAATGCTATGATCACTATTGCCAAGTGGCCCCAACATCCTTATCTCTTGCACCAGATCCTTGTTCTATTAAGGACTGGGTCCAAAATCGTTTATCCTCTTATTGGTTCATGAACCAGCTTCTCCAAGAAGCCGTCATTTATTTAATCCAGAAACTTTATCTCCCTAGCATGTCCTGCCATGACACTGACCCAGCCGATACCAGGATAATTGAAATCACCCATTTTTATTACTATGTTGTAACTTTGTTAGCTTCCCTGATTTCTTTTAGCATTTCATCATCCATCTGTTCATTCTGGCCAGGCAGTTGGTAGTACACCCCCACTGCCATTGCCTTCCCCTTTTTTACATTGAATTTCTGTCCATAGAGATTCTACAGTGTAATTTGTTTCCTGCGAAACTTTAATCCTGTGACTGAATGCCCTATGTCAGGGGTGGGCAATTCCGGTTCTGGAGGGCCGCAGACCAGTCAGGTTTTCATGATGTCCCTAATGAATATTCATGGACCTATTTCCATACAATGGAAGTCAGTGGATGCAAATAGATCTCATGAATATTCATTAGGGACATTATGAAAACCTGACTGGTCTGCAGCACTCCAGGACCAAATTGCCCACTTCTGCCCTATGTAACATAGAGCGCACCCCCTCTACGTAATCATTGCGACATAGTTTGTACCTAGTTATCACAATGTCTCATTGGTTGTCCTTCCACCAGTTCTCTGAGACACCAATCATATCTAGCTTTTCGTTTAATGCTATATAGTCTAATTCTCCCATCTTATTTTTTAGACTTCTAGCATTTGCATACAGGCATTTTAGAGGTTGTATTTTATTCATATTAATCTGGCTGTCAGTTGGCAGGGGTAATTTGGAATCCTTCAGCTCTGTACTTAACCCCTTAACTGGGCAAAAGGTGTAGCACCTAGCCAACCACTGCATTGGGAATTAACTCTTCAACTGCAAAGTTTTCTCCCCTTAGTGATCACCCATCAAGCATTGCTCCCACTGATTACAGATCTCCCTGCTTCTCTCTGCAGTCTGTCAGTCACTGCTATGATAACTGTGCAGGACAGGCCTAGCTGGAGGATCACTTCCTGCCACACCAGGGTGATGCTCTCTTTTCACGTGACCTCTCTGCTCCATGGCAACAGAAAGGCTGCCTGACTGGAGGTGGGAATTCAGTACTACATCCCTGTTTGTCTCATCTGTATACCTTTGTCTTCCTTAGGTCCTCCAAGTCTGCTACTCGAGCCCTCAGTGATTGGACTCGTTCCCTGAGAGCAAAGAGCTCCTTACACCTAGTACATACATAAGACCCCTTGCCAAATGGGAGAAAATCGTACATGTTACACTCTATGCAAAAGAGTGGATAGCCCCCATCTTGCTGCTGGACTGCTGTCTGCATCTTAGTTTTAAGGTTTTGTTTAGCTATTTAGGCTTTGTGTACTTAAGGTTATTGGGGACACTTGTACTAATACAACTATACCTAATAAGTTTAAGGGACTTTGTTTACCTCAAGATTAATTCATTCATTTCAGGGCCTTCATTAATCTATTTCTGATGAGTATAACCTGCTGAACCTGAAAGTGAATTTGACTACCTTTTCCATTTAATAATAGGTTTAAGAGCCTGTAAAGCTAAGATTATGGCTGGGGTGAATAGTAGTCGGGGTCGGCGGGAGGGAAAGAACACTTAGAGCCCAATTGAGAGAGGGGCACATCCGGGCTGTCTGGACAACTCTGAGAAGGACGGGACCCTATTGTATACCGTGGGAGCAAAATGTTTCCTGCAGGATACAGGATACATTTCTTATATATTGCCTTTCATGATATCTCTAATACCTGAAAATTGGAGGATCGCCAGTGTAACACCAATTTTTAAAAAGGGTTCCAGGGGTGATCCGGGAAACTACAGACCGGTGAGCCTCACATCAGTACCGGGAAAAATGGTAGAAACCATCATAAAGAATAAAATTACTCAGCATGTAGATAGTCATGGCCTCATGGGAGACAGCCAACATGGCTTTAGACAAGGAAGATCTTGTCTTACTAATCTGTTATGTTGTTTTGAAAGTGTGAATAAACAGGTGGACAAAGGTGAGTCGGTTGATATAGTGTATCTGGACTTTCAGAAAGCCTTTGACAAGGTCCCTTCTCAGAGATTTTTGGCAAAACTAAAGAGTCATGGGATAGGAAGCAGTGTACTACTGTGGATCAAGAACTGGTTAAAAGATAGAAAGCAGAGGGTTGGGCTAAATGGCCAATTTTCCCAATGGAGAAAGGTGAATAGTGGTGTACCCCAGGGATCTGTGCTGGGTCCACTGCTTTTTGACATATTCATAAATGACCTGGAAAGTGGAATAACGAGTGAGGTTATCAAATTTGCAGATGAGACAAAACTAAAGTTGTTAAAACCCAAGAGGATTGTAGAAAATTTCAAGAGGATCTTGATAAATTAGAAGACTGGGCATCAAAATGGCAGATGAAATTTAATGTGTACAAGTGCAAAGATATGCATCTAGGGAAGAACAACCCAAACTATGGTTACACGATGCAAGGTTCCTCATTAGGAACCACCACCCAGGAAAAGATTTAGGCGTCATTGTGGATAACATGTTAAAACCCTCGGCCCAGTGTGCAGCGGCAGCCAAGAGAGCAAATAGAATGCTAGGTATCATAAGGAAAGGAATGGAAAATAAAACAAAAGATATTATAATGCCTCTATATCGTTCCATGGTGAGACCGCACCTTGAATATTGTGTGCAATTCTGGTCGCCATATCTTAAAAAGGATATAGAGTTATTAGAAAATGTTCAGAGAAGAGCTACCAAAATGGTAAAGGGGATGGAAGGATACTCCTATGAAGAAAGGCTAAAAAGATTAGGGCTCTTTAACCTGGAAAAGAGACGGCTGAGGGGAGATATGATAGAAGTCTATAAATTAATGAATGGAGTGGAACGGGTAAACGTAGATCGATTGTTTACGTTATCAGAATATAGAAAGACTAGGGGACATGCAATGAAGCAACAGGGTAAACTATATAAGACTAATAAAAGAAAATATTTTTTCACTCAGCGTGTAATCAAACTCTGGAATTTGTTACCGGAGGATGTAGTAAAGGCTGTTAGTGTAGCTGGGTTTAAAAAAGGTTTGGACAAGTTCCTGGAGGAAAGGTCCATAAACCATTATTAAGAAGGGACCCAGGATATCAATGCTTGACCCAGTACAAGCATTGCAGAACCTGTGTCTTTTGGGGAAACTGCTAGGTACGTATGACCTAGATTGGCCACTGTTGGAAACAGGATACTGGGCTTGATGGACCTTGGTCTCACCCAGTATGGCATATCTTATGTTCTTATGTTTACATTGAACAAACTGAAATTACATTGAACAGGGCATTATAACTTGGAGATAACTATTTTACAGGGAACATGGGCAATGGAGGGTTAAGTGGCTTACCCAAGACCACAAGGAGCACCTGTGGGACTAGAAACCCCAGTCCTTCCGGCCCAAGGTTGCTGTCCGCTAGTGGGATTTGAACCCCCTGACCTTCTGGCCTGAGGTAACTTGCCCCAACCACTAGGCCACTCCACCCTCCGTTCCTGCAGGCTCCCCTGCTCCCGTGGCACTGACCCTTTTCTTTCCCACCATACGACCCACGGCTGGGCAGCCAGAGCCTGGATCTGGCGGCGGGGACCTACCTACACCCTTTCCTGGGGTTGTGTTGCTTATTCCACCTTCAAAGTGGAATAAGCAGCATGTTCCCCCTGGTCATACAGGTCCGTGACTGGAATCGGACCTGTATGTCCTGCCACCTTGGCCCGCCCCTGCTCTGCCCAGACTCTGCCCCCTCCCACCCCCTGCCGGCTCTCCCAATACTGCTGCTCTAGCCGTGCAGTGGAAGGCCCAAGGGAGAATAGGGGCAGGACAGCTTGCGGGGCTGCACGCCACATCTGAATTGGGCTCTTACTAAATCTGACTTGCTACACTGTGCCCTGACCTGTGCTTCTATAGTAATCTCTTAACAATTTCCTGGGTGATTCACAGACCCCTTGGTTTGATAGAGGGAGCCTTTCAAGTTGCCCATTTGATTTGTCACTTGGCTTTAATAGCTATTTAAGACAAAAGTGCAAATTGTTTTCCAGCAGTAGTAGTCCCTTTATGGGACCTCAATAGCTAGTCAAGAAGTGCATTATGTTAGTCCAGTATAAAGAGGTTTTGGTGCATGGCCATAGACCATGGACTGACACTGTGGTGATTGTTTTTTTGGTGATCATAAGTTGAGAAGGGACATAAAAAAGGGGTAAAATCCCTGATAGTTATGTCTGAATGCTCACGCACCAGATCCTGACCCTGTTTTCAGTTTGTGAAGTCCAAATAAAAACCTCAGAAGGGAGCAAAGAACTGGGATATTGGGATTCTTATGTATGTAGCTCTTTTTTAGCAGACAAATATGTTCTACTTTTTTGAAATTTATCCCTGAGGAAGCCAGAAACTAATGATAAAAATGAGAAATTGTACTCCATCTCAACAGCCATGCTCTCTTCTCTGTTTTTCAGAAAATGTCTACAATTTTTTTGCATCCTAGGAAGAATCCATAAGGTGTTTTTAGGGGTTTTTTCCATAAAGTATGAGGGCCAGATCCTAGATCTTTTATTTTGAGTTGTGTCAAAGCTGAGTATCACCTTCAGTTTTCAAGAATCTGGTATAAAACTCTATTAGAATCCACTTCAATGCAGTTTGTGATCTCCAGCATGTAAGAGGAAACTCCATTGATGTCCATTCTTATCGCCTTTCGGTAGGTTTCCTTCTGCTGTGAGTTATAGTTCTTACCAACTTGACATAAAACATCTTCACTCATGTAGATCATGTTTGTATTTTTAGTGGCGATCATGTCAGCATGCAGATTCAGTGAGCTCCAAGCCCTGTGACTTATCTATTTCATACTACAGTTTATCATCATAAGATGGTTCTCTGCTTGCTTATGGTGGTGTGAAAACAATGGCACAACTCACCATTTCAAAATTGATAGGAGATTGCATTATTTAATGTTGTGCTCATGCAGATCTGACTTTTGACATGCAAATCAAGTATAATGTTAGGGCTAGGTGGTGTGCATAACCCACCTAAAGTCTTCCTCCATCAAGAAGATCTACAGTTCTGTGACAAGGAGTTTAGTCTACATATCTAAACCCATTACTCTCTGGGTGCAGCCTCCCAGCATAGTAGATGTGGACTCTGTCTCCTCTTCATGACCTGTTTGAAGGTAGAACTCAACTCCATCCCTTCTAGGGTTTTTTCAGAAAGCTTTGAAAATATCTTTCTGCTGCCAGGCTTTGCCATTTGACCCATTCAAATCATTGATGAAGTGTCTTCAGAGAAAATCTATTATGGATAAGCAACCTCACCATATTAGTACAGCATCAGAATATGCCCAGTTCATGATACCTGAATACGAAATTTTCATTGTGACCTGAGGTAACATGCAAGTTTTATCATTCCTTTTGGGCCTCTATAGAGAGGTCATCTGTTTATATTTGTTTTTATGATCTGCAGTTTTTGGAAAGCTGACCTCATAAGTACTTTCCTTATCCTGCTAGACCAGTCCAAGCAAACTAACTATGCTTCCCAATTATCTGCCGGAGGCAGAGAACACTGAATTTCAGTGATGTCATCGCCAGTATAAGAGTTGGTGCAGTCCTGGAATTTCCCCAGTATTCTCTGCCTCCAGCAGACGGTTGCAGTTTGGATTGGTGCAGCAGTAATTTTCTTCAAGCAAGCCAGGTTCCCTGGGGTACAGTTTGCCGACTGAGTCCGCAAAGTTGAGAGTCTCATAGGCCTATGGTGAGCTCTCAGAGGAATGTATGGCCTTCCCCTGGCTGAGCAGCAGAAGGAGGTCCTGAAGAGATCTCCGGCCTAGGGTTGTGATCTCTGGCAGTGGGTTTGAGGGATCCATAATGTTGGGGGTAAGTGGGTCTGTGGTTGGGGGTTCAGTCTGCCTCCCTTTTGTTCCCCACCCCTCAAACCTTGGACAAGAGGATTTGAATTGAAAGTTTCTTGGTCTTGGCTTCTGCAGTTAATTGTTTGACCAAAAAGACAAGTTCTGTTCACTGCTTTTCCCAGCAAACATTGGCCGTAGATGATCATCTTCTCAATTGAGTTCTCCTCTTAGGGCCCATCATATTTTTGTTGATATCTATGGTGTCTGTTCTTTCATGGCTGCTCCAGATTGCAGTACCCACTACCGGGAGTCTGCACAAAAGTAGCTGAATATCAGGTCCATATTGTCCTGGTGGTAATCAAGCAACCAGGGTTTGATTCCCACTAGCACTCCTTGTGGCCTTGGACAAGTCACTTAACCCTCCATTGCCTTGGAAGAAAGGCCTGGCAATCTACTTCCGGTGACACTGCCAAGAAAACCCAGGAGCTTCTGGGTCGCCAGGAGTCAGGACTGACTCGAAGGCACACATTGCATTGCATTTTGCATTGTCCTGGTGACTAAGAGAAGCTTTGGTCAGTGTTTCTCTAGGTGAGATACAGAAATGACAGGAAGCCCCTTTCTGGGAGACAGCAAATGTTTGCCCCAAGTGACGTCCAGGGCAATGGAGCATGGATCTCAATGCAGGATGCCTGTTTTGACCATTGTGGTTCTCCTGCTTGAGCGAGTCAGGTTGGAGGCTCAAGGTGAAGTAGTATGGAACTTTCGGAAAGCATTCTGGGTGCCTCATCTTCCTCCTTTCCAGGACCTTAAAGCCCACTCATCTGGACTGGTCTTGTAGGATGATAAGGAAGGTGAAATTTGCTTTTACCTGCTAATTTCCTTTCCTTTGAGTCCTATGTCAGTTTCAGGAACTGCCCAGAAACACTAAGGCTCTTCAGATTCCTCCGCCAATCATAGAGTTGAGTGGGCCACTCAGTATTAACTGGGTAAAGTTACAGTAAATGTATTCCCAAGCTTGTGGAGGTTGTGTGGTATTTTTCCACAGAGAGGTTGTTTACAGTCCCATTCGAGTTGTTTAACAGATCTGCGTTAGTAATAGTATATTGGCAAATTCCGGGGTTGCATCAACCCTTATACTGTTGATATCACTGAAATTCAGTGTTCCCTGCCTCTGTAAGTTGGTTGGGGAGCATAACCCACTTGTCTGGATTGGTCTAGTAGGACAAAAGGAAATTAGCAAGTAAGAACAAATTTCGCCATTTTTGTAGAGGTTTCAGACCCCATGTAACCAAATACAAATGATATACCTTTTGAATAAAATATTGTAAGCCTACTTTTCTAAATATGGGACCAACTGCGAGACACTGTGTATATGGGTTATTGTGATCTGATAAAAGCAATTTAATGCTTGTAGAAACTTTTCTTGAAGTTAATAAAGAAAATTTTCCACATACAATTTAGCTATGTAGAAATTCATACATAGGTTTATAATGCTGCTATTTAGACTTATAGTATAAAGCGATGTTTTACTGATATGTCTAAAACTATTATTGTTCTAAAAGGGTATTGCATACATTTTTGTGTGTTTAACACCACCTTTCATGATCTTGGGTTTCTAAGATTTTGAAAATTCTTTATCATCCTGCTAGACCAGTTCAGTCGAGTGGGTTATGTTCCCCAGCCAGCAGATAGAGAGGCAGATTAAGTTCAGATAGCTTTCAGTGATGTCATCGCTAGCATATACTCTGTGCAGCACTGAGAGAGACCAGTATTGTCTGCCTTCAGCAGGTAGCAAGGTGTGTGTACTGTGCAGCAGTATAGATAGGCCTGGCTTAGAACATGGTCTTGTGGGAAATATGATTGAGATCTTTGGCTCAACATTTTCTCAGTGTTTGGGTATACCCATTTTCTGCTCAAGCCAACAGTTGCCCTGTGTCCAGTGCTGTTACCCACATTTCTAGCACTGGTTGGCCAGAGAGAAAACTGGGTAGCCCCTGAGAGGGGGTTGGTATTTCTGGGCCCAGGTCCTCTTGCCCTATATCTGCATGTTCTTCTTCTCTTTCTAATTTTAGCTAGTATTTTTAATGTGGTCCTATAAATTTGATGGGCTCTTTTGTGCTGCTTGAATAAAATGGCTACAAACCCAAGAAGGGGTCAGTCTGTTTGTGGATCCCAGCACTACTTATCTACTACTACTTATTTGTGTAGTGGTACATGGTATATGCAGTGCTGTACAGAGATGTAAGAGACAGTCTCTGCTCTTAAGACCTTACAGTCTAATCAAGACAGACAACACAGCAAATGGGGACAAGTATTTATCTAGGGGAATGATAAGGAAGCACATAGCAGGTGAACAGGAGACTAAGGGGATCAGTCCCGCTAATAAGATAAATGAGCTGAAGAGTAGCAAATCACCTGGGCCGGATGGTATACATCCAAGGGTATTGAAAGAACTGAAATATGAGATTGCAGACCTGCTATTAGTAATCTGTGAACTATCATTAAAATCATCTCTAATACCTGAAGATTGGAGGATCGCCAATGTAACACCAATTTTTAAAAAGGGTTCCAGGGGTGATCCGGGAAACTACAGACCGGTGAGCCTGACGTCAATACCGGGAAAAATGATAGAAACCATCATAAAGAATAAAATTACTCAGCATGTAGATAGTCATGAACTAATGAGAGACAGCCAACATGGCTTTAGACAAGGAAGATCTTGTCTTACTAATCTGTTATGTTTTTTTTGAATGAGTGAATAATCAGGTGGACAAAGGTGAGTCGGTTGATATTGTGTATCTGGACTTTCAGAAAGCCTTTGACAAGGTCCCTCATGAGAGACTTTTGGCAAAACTAAAGAGTCATGGGATAGGAGGCAGTGTACTATTGTGGATCAGGAACTGGTTAAAAGATAGAAAGCAGAGGGTAGGGCTAAATGGCCAATTTTCCCAATGGAGAAAGGTGAATAGTGGTGTACCCCAGGGATCTGTGCTAGGTCCACTGCTTTTTGACATATTCATAAATGACCTGGAAAGTGGAATAACGAGTGAGGTTATCAAATTTGCAGATGACACAAAACTATTTAAAGTTGTTAAAACCCAAGAGGATTGTGGAAAATTGCAAGAGGATCTTGATAAATTGGAAGACTGGGCATCAAAATGGCAGATGAAATTTAATGTGGACAAGTGCAAGGTTATGCACCTAGGGAAGAACAACCCAAACTATGGTTACACGATGCAAGGTTCCACATTAGGAACCACCACCCAGGAAAAAGATTTAGGCGTCATTGTGGATACCATGTTAAAACCCTCGGCCCAGTGTGCAGTGGCGGCCAGGAGAGCAAGTAGAATGCTAGGTATGATAAGGAAAGGAATGGAAAATAAAACAAAGGATATTATAATGCCTCTATATCGTTCCATGGTGAGACCGCACCTTGAATATTGTGTGCAATTCTGGTCGCCGTATCTTAAAAAGGATATAGAGTTATTAGAAAAGGTTCAGAGAAGAGCCACCAAAATGGTAAAGGGGATGGAAGTATACTCCTATGAAGAAAGGCTAAAAAGGTTAGGGCTCTTTAACCTGGAAAAGAGACGGCTGAGGGGAGATATGATAGAAGTCTATAAATTAATGAGTGGAGTGGAACGGGTAAACGTAGATCGATTGTTTACCTTATCAGAATATAGAAAGACTAGGGGACATGCAATGAAGCAACAGGGTAAACTATTTAAGACTAATAAAAGAAAATATTTTTTCACTCAACGTGTAATCAAACTCTGGAATTTGTTACCGGAGGATGTAGTAAAGGCTGTTAGTGTAGCTGGGTTTAAAAAAGGTTTGGACAAGTTCCTGGAGGAAAGGTCCATAAGCCATTATTAAGAAGGGACCCAGGATATCAATGCTTGAACCAATACAAGCATTGTGGAACCTGTGTCCCTTGGGGAAACTGCTAGGTACGTATGACCTAGATTGGCCACTGTTGGAAACAGAATACTGGGCTTGATGGACCTTGGTCTGACCCAGTATGGCATTTCTTATGTTCTTGTCTTTTCTCCCCAAAGTTCTATATCCCTTACATCTTAATCTGTTATCTTGCCCTTCTTGGAGGAGGATCTTTGCATTTCTTAGATATGAGGAGAGCATTGGTGAAGTATCTGGAGACTACTAATTCCCATTGTCATCTTCAGCAGTCCAAGAAAAGGGCAGGTGGCTGCTGAGTCCGTGATTGTCCGCTGTCTTAAGAAGCCTGTTGGTTCAGCCTACCACCTGTGTGGGAAAACACACGTTGGAGGGAGTGAGAGCTCACTCCACTAGACCAAAAGCCTGCTCATGAGCTGAATCTGCCTTGGTGTATCTGGAAAATATCTATAAGGTGACCTAGTCATCCCTAAGTACCTCTGCAAAGTACTACAGGTTGCATGTGGGAGCTGGAGTGGATTGCGCCTTTTTGCACAGTGGTGTCCACAGCATAGTTTTCCTCCCACCCTGAGTCCTGAATGCTGGCTTACATCCCACTCATCTTTATGGGACAAACAAGAAGACCTCTAAAGGGGTAGGGGGAAGGGACTATAGTAGTTGGTATGGAAGGGCAGACCAGATAGGCCATATGGTCTTTATCTGCCATCATGTTTCTATAAGAAAGGAGAAATTTTACATGCCTGCTAATTTCTTTTCCTTGAATCCTCTTCCTTGGGAAGACTATTTCTACAGGTTTGGTATCCCTGCTGCCTTTTAACTGTATTGTCAGTTTCAGTGCCTGTTTTAGAGTAAAGTGTCATAAGAGGATCTTGATAAATTGGAAGACTGGGCATCCAAATGGCATATGAAATTTAATGTGGACAAGTGCACAGTTATGCACCTAGGAAAGAAAAAGCCAAACTCTGGTTACACGATGCAAGGTTCCACATTAGAATCACCACCCAGGAAAAAGATTTAGGTGTCATTGTGGATGAAATGTTAAAACCCTCCCCCCAATGTGCAGCAGCGACCAAGAGAGCAAATAGAATGCTAGGTATCATAAAGAAAGGAATGGAGAATAAAACAAAGGACATTATAATGCCTTTGTACCGTTCCATGGTGGCGACCGCACCTTGATATTGTGTGCAGTTCTGGTCACCATATCTTAAAAAGAATATAGAGTTATTAGAAAAGCTACAGAGAAGAGCCACCAAAATGGTAAAAGGGATGGAAGGATACCCCTGTGAAGAGAGGCTAAAAAGGTTAGGGCTCTTGAACCTGAAAAAGAGACGGCTGAGGGGAGTTATAATAGAGGTCTATAAATTATTGAATGGAGTGGAACGGGTAAACGTAGACCGATTGTTTACATCATTAGACTATAGAAAGACTAGGGGACATCAATGAAGCTACACAGTAACCTATTTAAGACTAAAAGGAGAAAATATTTTTTCACTCAACGTGTAATCAAACTCTGGAATTTGCTACCGGAGGATATAGTAAAAGTTGTTAGTGTAGCCGGGTTTAAAAGAGGTTTGGACAAGTTTCTTGAGGAAAGGTCCATAAACCATTATTAAAGTGGACCCAGAATATCCACTGCTTGCCCCAATACAAGCATTGTAGAACCTGTGTCTTTTGGGGAAACTGCTAGGTACTTGTGACCTATGTTGGAAACAGGATACTGGGCTTGATGGATCTTGGTCTGACCCAGTATGGCATATCTTATGTTCTTAAGAAAACCATAAAGTGTTGATACAAAGTTGTGCTGCTTAAAACTTTTCTAAGTTTGAGTTTTTCAATCTTGCTTCTGCTTGGAAGTGTCATATTTGCTTCTTTCATTGCTGCACCAGAAATATGCTAGTGACGCATCCCTGAAAGCTGTTCTAATCTACATCTACCTGTTGATTAGAGAGCAATAACTACTCATATAGACTGGTCTAGAAGGATAGAAGGAAAGGAACGTTAGAAAATTTTTGGATTCATCTGTTACTGAGACTTACGTTCCAGTAATATTTCTAGTTTCCTGTTGCTTGGTAGCAGATCAGGATTGGATCCTAAAATTATATTTCAAAAAAGGACTGTCTTTCTTTGGATTTTCATAGTAACATAGTATATAACGGCAGATAAAGACCAGTATGGTCCATTAAGGTGGCAAGAGTAGGTGCACTTGCCGCTCCCTGCAGGTCACCCCTCCCCATGCCTTTGTTTATGGGTATACCCACCGCTCTGTGTAGGTTGCCCCTATTTGTTCAGATATAAGAGATGGTTATGCTTATTTTGATTTTATCCTGTTGCTATAAAGGGATTCACTGTGTCTGTCCCATGCCATTTTGAATTCTGTCACCGTTTGCCCCCACCACTTCCATCGGGAGGGCATTCCAAGCATCCACCACCCTTTCAGTGAAAAAGTATTTCCTGACATTGCCTTTCAGCTTCATGTTATACCTCTAGTTTTACAGCTTCCCCCTCTTTGGAAGAAGTTTGTTTGCCCATTAATACTCTTTAAGTATTTAAAGGTCTGAATCATATCTCCCCTGTCCCGCCTCTCCTCCAGAGTGTACATATTTAGATCTTCAAGTCTCTTCTCATAAGTCTTCTGACGCAGGCTCCAAATCATTTTGGTCGCCTTCCTCTGAACCGTTTCCAGCCTTTTATATCCTTTGCGAGATACGGTCTCCAAAACTGAACACAATATTCCAAGTGAGACCTCACCAGCGACTTGTACAGTGGCATTACTACTTCTTCTTTTCTGCAGGTAATTCCTCTCTGTATGCAGTCCAGCATCCTTCTGGCTTTTGCCACTGCCTTGTCACACAGTTTCGCCACTTTGAGATTGTCAGAAACAATCACACCGAGGTGCTTCTCCTGGTCCGTGCACACCAATCTCTCGCCCCCTATCGCATACAATTCCCTTGGATTTCTGCTTCCCAAATGCATGACACTGCACTTCTTCACATTAACTCTTAACTGTCAAGCATTAGACCATTGTTCCAGCTTTTGTAGATCTTTCCTCATGTTCCCCACTCCCTAAGGGGAGTCCACTCTGTTGCACATTTTGGTGTCATCTGCAAAAAGACAGACTTTTCCATTCAGCCTTTCAGCAATCATAAGTGACCAGAGAACTAGATCAAGGGCATGCAATGGATGTTATCTACCTAGATTTCAGCAAAGCCTTTGATACTGTTTCTCATAGGAGGCTTATCAATAAACGCAACAGCTTGGGGATGGGTCCCAAGATGGTGAACTGGATCAGAAATTGGTTGACTGACAGACAACAGAAGGTGACGGTAATCAGAGCTCACTCGGATGAAAGGAAGGTGATTAGCGGTGTGCCCCAGGGTTTGTTTCAGTTTATTGATAAGCCTCCTATGAGGAACAGTATCAAAGGCTTTGCTGAAATCTAGGTAGATAACATCCATCGCATGCCCTTGATCTAGTTCTCTGGTCACCCAGTCAAAGAACTAGATCAGATCTGTTTGGCAAGATCATCCTTTGGTAAAACCATGTTGCCTCAGAACATGCAACCTGTTGGTTTTGAGGAAGTCCACTATTCGCTCTTTCAGGAGCACCTCCGTTACTTTTCCCACCACCGTGGTAAGACTTATTGGCCTGTAGTTTGTCACTTCTTCCTATTACCACTTTTGTGGAGAGGTACCACATCAGCCGTTCTCGAGTCCTGTGGAACTTCTCCTGTCTCCAAGGATCTGTTAAAAACATCTTTTAAGGCCCTGCAAGAACCTCTGAGCTCTTTCAGTATCCTGGGGCGTATCCCATCTGGTCCCATAGACTTGTCCACTTTCAGTTTTGCAAACTGTTCTAACACATCATCTTTTGTGAATGGTGTGATATTTACTCCATTCCCATTTGTATATTTGTCAATCATAAGAACTTAAGATATGCCATACTGAGTCAGACCAAGGTCCATCAAGCCCAGTATCCTGTTTCCAACAGTGGCCAATCTAGGTCATATATACCTAGCAGTTTCCCCAAAAGACACAGGTTCCACAATGCTTGTACTGGGTCAAGCATTGATATCCAGGATCCCATCTTAATAATGGTTTATGGACCTTTCCTCCAAGAAATTGTCCAAACCTTTTTTAAACCCAGCTACACTTACAGCCTTTACTACATCTCCGGTAACAAATTCCAGAGTTTGAGTACACATTGAGTGAAAAAATATTTTCTTTTATTAGTCTTAAATAGTTTACCCTGTTGCTTCATTGCATGTCCCCTAGTCTTTCTATATTCTGATAACATAAACAATCGATCTATGTTTACCCGTTCCACTCCGTTCATTAATTTATAGACTTCTATCATATCTCCCCTCAGCCGTCTCTTTTCCAGGTTAAAGAGCCCTAACCTTTTTAGCCTTTCTTCATAGGAGTATCCTTCCATCCCCTTTACCATTTTGGCGGCTCTTCTCTGAACCTTTTCTAATAACTTTATATCCTTTTTAAGATACGGCGAGCAGAATTGCACACAATATTCAAGGTGCGGTCTCACCATGGAATGATATGTTGTTATTAAGTGCCGTCGAGTCGGAGTTGACTCATGGCAACCCTCTGGATAGCTATCCTAAATTGTGTTCGGTCTTGAGTCAGGCGGCTCATTGTTGACAGACTGGTACCCGTAGGTGCTGTTATTGTCTCGATCCATCTCATTGCTGGCCTTCCTCTTTTGCGTTGACCTTCTATCTTGCCAAGCATGATGTCTTTCTCTAATGACCTCTCTCTTCGCATGATGTGTCCAAAGTATGAAAGTCGAAGTCTTGTCATCTGAGCTTCCAAAGAAAGCTTAGGTTTGATCTCCTCTAAAACCGACTGGTTTGTTCTTCGGACAGTCCATGGTATACACAGTATTCGCCGCCAGCACCATAATTCAAAGGCATCAAATTTCTTCCTTTCTATCTTTTTCACTGTCCAGCTTTCACATCCATATGATGTTATTGAAAATACCATGGCTTGAACAAGTTGAATCTTTGTATGGAGAGAGACATCTCTGCTCTTGAGAATCTTATCTAGGTCTTTCATAGCCATACTGCCAAGAGCAATGCGTCGTCTGATTTCTTGACTGCTTGTTGCTTCTTTATTGATAGTTGATCCAAGTAGGTTAAAGTTGTTCACGATTTCAATTTCTTCTCCTTCAATGATGAACCTGTTGATAATGCCAGTTGTCATGATCTTTATCTTCTTTACATTAAAGGTGCAGGCCCATTTTGAGACTATGTTCTTTGAATGTGAGAAGGAAATGTTTCAGATCGTCTTCACTTTCAGCCAGTAATGTGGTATCATCAGCATAGCGAAGGTTGTTGATCAGTCTTCCACCAATCTATCATTTGTTTTATTTTCCATTCCTTTCCTTATGATATCTAGCATTCTATTTACTCTCTTGGCTGCCGCTGCACACTGGGTTTTAACATGTTATCCACAATGATGCCTAAATCTTTTTCCTGGGTGGTGGTTCCTAATGTGGAACCTTGCATCGTGGAACCATAGTTTGGGTGGTTGTTCCCTAGGTGCATAACTTTGCACTTGTCCACATTAAATTTCATCTGCCATTTTGATTCCAGTCTTCCAATTTATCAAGATCCTCTTGCAATTTTCCACACTCCTCTTGGGTTTTAACAACTTTTAATAGTTTTGTGTCATCTGCAAATATGATAACCTCACTCGTTATTCCACTTTCCAGGTCATTTATGAATATGTCAAAAAGCAGCGGACCCAGCACAGATCCCTGGTGTACACCACTATTCACCTTTCTCCATTGGGAAAATTGGCCATTTAGCCCTACCCTATGCTTTCTATCTTTTAACCAGTTCCTGATCCGCAATAGTACACTGCCTCCTATCCCATGACTTTTTAGTTTTGCTAAAAGTCTCTGATGAGGGACCTTGTCAAAGGCTTTCTGAAAGTCTAGATACACTATATCAACCAATTCACCTTTGTCCACCTGTTTATTCACACCTTCAAAAAAACATAACAGATTAGTAAGACAAGATCTTCCTTGTCTAAAGCCATGTTGGCTGTCTCCCATTAAGCCATGACTATCTACATGGTGAGTAATTTTATTCATTATGATGGTTTCTACCATTTTTCCCGGTACTGACGTCAGGCTCACTGGTCTATAGTTTCCCGGATCACCCCTGGAACCCTTTTTAAAAATTGGTGTTAGGTTGGCAATCCTCCAATCTTCAAGTATTAGAGATGATTTTAATGATAGTTCACAGATTACTAATAGCAGGTCTGCAATCTCATATTTCAGTTCTTTCTACACTCTTGGATGTATACCATCCGGCCCAGGTGATTTGCTACTCTTCAGTTTATCTAATAGTTGTAATACATCTTCCCGGTGTTTCGATATTTCCTTCAGTTCTTCCACACCTTTAAATACCACTTCAGTCGTGGGTAACATCCCTACATCTTCCTCAGTAAAGACCGAAGCAAAGAATTCATTCAGTCTCTCTGCTATAGCCTTGTCGCCTCTTACTGCCCCTTTAACCCCTCTATCATCTAATGGACCAGCTGACACTCTCACAGGTTTTTTGCTGTGAATGTACTTGAAAAAATCTGTATTTCGCTCTTTTGCTTCGGCAGCAAGCTTCTTCTCAAATTCTCCCTTTGCCTGCCTTATCAATGCCTTGCATTTGACTTGCCAGTGCTTTTGCTGTTTCCAGGTTTCGTCATTTGTCTCTTTTTTTTTTTCCATTTCCTGAAAGATGCTTTTTTGGCAACAGCCTTTCTGACCTCACCTTTAAACCATGCTGGCAGTTTTTTGGACTTCCTTCCACTTTTCTTAAAGCGTGGAATACAGCTGGTCTGGGCTTCCAAGATAGTATTTTTCAACACCCAAGCTTGATGTAAGTCTTTAACCTTTGCAACTGCTCCTTTTAATTTTTTCTTAACTCTTTTCCTCATTTTATCATAGTCTCCCTTTCAAAAGTTAAAAGGTAGTACTGTGGATTTCCTTACTCTATCCCTCTTCCACTAATTAAATCAAAGGCGATCATGCTATGATCACTATTGCCAAGTGGCCCCAACACCCTTATCTCTTGCACTAGATCTGGTGTTCCGCTAAGGACTAGGTCTAATATGGCTTCCCCTCTGGTCGGTTCATGAACCAGCTGCTCCAAGAAGCAGTCATTTATTTCATCTAGGAACTTTATCTCTCTAGCATGTCCTGCCATGACACTGACCCAGTCGATACCGGGGTAATTGAAATCACCCATTATTATTACTGCGCTGTAACTTTTGTGTAATCACAGGTGGTCCTGTAACTTTTGTGTAATCACAGGTGGTCCTTCTCCAGGATTTTCTCTGTTGAAAACAGAGCAGAAGTATTTGTTTAGCATTGTCACTTTTTCTATGTCACTTTCCATGAATCCGTTCCCAGCACCTTTGAGTCCTGCAATTCCACCTCTGATTTTCCTCCTCTCCCGAATATACCTGAAAAAAGTCTTGTCGCCACACTTCACATCTTTAGCCATCTTTTCTTCTGCCTTAGATTTTGCTATCCTTATTTTTCTTTTTGTCTCTCTTAGTTTGATCTTGTATTCTTTTCTGTTTTCCTCTGTTTGCAAGCTTCTGAATTTTGTGAAAGCTGTGTTTTTTGCCTTTATTTGCCCAGCCACTTCTTTGGAGAACCAATAGGTTTCATTTTGCTCTTGTTTCTATTTACTTTCCTTACGTATGTATCTATTGCACATTTTTTTTGCTTTCTATAGTTTAGCCCATTGCAATTCCACTTCCCTTAACCCCTCTCACCCTACCAACTCCTCCTTCAGGTACTTGGCCATTTTACTGAAGTCAGCATTTTTGAAGTCTAAGACTTGAGTTTGCTGTGATTGGATTCCACCTTGGCTTTTATCTCAAACTATACTGTGTGATGATCACTGCTGCTCATATGGGCACCCACATGGATGTTCGACATGCTATCTCCATTGGTGAGCACTAAATCCAGCACGGAGCTCTCCCTGGTTGGTTCCATCACCATTTGTTTAAGTAACGCATCTTGAAAGGCATCCACAATTTTTTTTTACTGCTTTCCAGATTTGCAGAAGGAACACTCCAGTCCACATTGGGTAGATTAAAGCCACCCAATATGATCACTTCCTCCTTCATGGCTATCTTTGTAATATCAACAGTCAAGTCGCTATCCATTTCTTTGTTTTGAGTTGGAGGCCTGTAGACTGCACCAGTATGGATAACAGCGCCATCTCCTCTTTCCAACACAATCCAGAGCGCTGCTTCTTTTCCCACATCCCCTGCATTTCAGCAGCTTTAATATTGCTTTTGACATACAGGGCTACTCCTCTTCCTTTCCTACCTTCTCTATCTCTTCTAAATAGATTATAGCCAGCTATGGCTATATTCCATTCATGCGACTCGTTAAACCATGTTTCTGTAATGGGCACAATGTGTGCAAGTCCATTTCCACAATTAGGGCTTCCAGATCAGGAACTTTGTTGGCTTTTCCATCTCTATTTTTCCTGACTTAGCGAAAGAGACCCTGAAACAGTGTAAGCAATTTCTTTTGCTGAAGTAGGACATATTGCAATTAGGTACTTTTTTCTACTGAGTTTCCTTGTAAATGTTTAATCTTATATGTCAGTGTGTTACATCTTTTTTCAACTGGTCGGCTCAGCTGCTCTCATTAATGCAAGGATACCCATGCCATCTGGGGTTGCTCCTCTTGTAGAGGTGACTTAATGTTATAAATGGATAATGCCCAGGCCAGCACGCCCTGTCTGTCTGCTTCGTTTTCCTGATTTATGGGGTTGTATACTTCCCTCCTTGTTTCTTTTCCTTACCCACCCTTCCCCCTTCCCCCCATATATGTGGACTTGTAGGGAATTCTCTCTGATTTCTTGTTGTAATTGATTTCTTTATTGTAAACTTTTCATGAGTTTCTTTTTTCTGTACAAGATTATGCCTTGATTATATATTATGAAATTTAATAAAGATAAAATTGAAAAAATAAAAAGATATAGGACACTATGACTGCCTTCAGCAGATCTTTCTCAGGTTTTGGGATAAGTGTAATATAAGCCCAATTAACATGATAGGCAAATTCCCCTTTATCGATATGTTGCTGAAACATTGCTACTATAGGAGGCACCAGCTGGCCCTCCAGCAACTTATAGAACTCTGAACTGAACTCAGCAGATCCCTGGGGTCTTACAGCACTGTGCCCCTTTTTTTCCCTTCTGCACCATCTCTGCAGAGATCTGGGCCCACAACAGGCTCACTTTCTGCTCAGTAATCCGGCGTTAGACCACGCCCTGAAGATAGACAGATATCAGAGAAGGGGATGCAGATTCCCCTGTATATAGGTTCTGAAAAAAACTCACAAAAAATCCCCCCATCTCCTTGATATTGTTATGGAGAGCTTCCCACCCATCCCATAAAGCCATCACAAAACAAGATCTGTGAGAACCTTTTAAACAGTGGGTCAGCAATTTGCCATTTTTGTCCCCATATTGAAACAACTGGAATTTGTAGAACATTAAAAATTTAATCACCCTCTGATGTAAGACTTTATTCAGAGCCGCTTGCATCCCTAAGAGGCAAGTACAATTCCCCTCTGTATGAAATCACGCACAGCATTTCCTGTTCACCACCACCTGCTGTTCCAACCAATTTACCTGAGCATTTAAAACTTTCTGTCGCTGCACTGCATAGGATGTCTCGTCGCAAAGCAACTTTTGCATTCTCCCAAAACAATTAAAACTTATCTGCATGTTGAGCATTATGACACTAGTTTCTCCATCTCTCCCACAGGTGTGGAGCAAACTGCCCATCACGATACAATTCTAAAGGGAAATTCCAAATGCGCACATCTCTGTCTCATATTCTACATGAGAGATCAATCCACACCATTGCATGGTCTGAGATTTCACTAGGACCAATAGCAGCATCCTCCACCAAATCAAAAAGGGGCATAGATAGAAGCAGATAGTCCATGAACTCGTCTCATGTGTCTTGGATAGATGGTTATAATCCCATTCCATTGGGCGTAGCAAACGCCAAGCATCAACCAGGTCGAGCCAGCTCTGTAGTCTCTGCAAGATGTGAGTAACCCCTGCCCTCTTCCCCCAACCCACCATTTGATGTGTCTACCAATAGGTCCAACACACCATTCAGGTGCCCTCCGACAATCAGCCAGTTGCTGCAGTTCTGATGCTACTCTTGCAAAAAACTGTGGATCAGATATATTAGGGCTGTAGAAATTACAAAGCATTATCGGAAGCCACTTGAGATTCCCACTGAGAATAACGCCCACCGCTATTGTAAAGCTCCTTTGTACACTCAGAATAAACTTTAATGAACAAAGAAGCAACCTCACCTTTTTTACCCTCTGATGGCATACCAAATACCTGTCCCACCCAATCCCTCTTCAGTTTAGAATGTTCCTAATACATCTTGTTTGTTCTCCTGTAGAAAGGCCACTTCACATTGCTGGTGTGCCAGTGCTTAGAGAATCTTGTAGTGCTTAATCGGCGATCCCAGCCCACTACATTTCACAATATAATCCTCAGCCCACATCCCAAGCAGAGTCTTCCAAGCAAACATAACCAACTCTAACATGTTGGAAAACCCTCACCCCTCCCCAAGCATAGTTCTCCCTCAGCATAGTTCCCCCCCACAATCTTGCAGTCATACCCAACATGCACTGCATCATCAAGAATCCCACACAGTTGGCATGTACTCCACACCCCATTAGCTCCCCCCTTCACCCATTACTTCAACTAACCCCGTCTCCCCCCATATGCATGGTCACTCTCACACAACACATTCACTACCCCCTCACTGTTTCTTCCCTGATCCACCCATCTGCCCTGCCCCCTCTCTCCAGGCCTCCTACTATCCCCTCTCCATCCCACAACCACTGCAACCTCCACAGCCATCCCCATACTCAGGCAGATTCACATCCCCATCCCCCTCCCATCATCAATCCTACATTCACAATCCATTATCCACACCAAATGTAATAAGAAAACCCAAACTGAGTAACAAGCACTACCTCCCACCCACCCCCTTTCGTATTCCTCTTTATAACAAACCACAAACGTAAAGAAGAAAAAAGAGGGAAAAGGGAAGAGAAAACACAAAAGAAGAGGAGTGAAAAGCAATCTCCAGGAACAAGCAGGAATGTAGTCTTCACATATGGGGTATCGTCGGTACCGACGGAGCCTGCGTGGGAACGCACCCCAGCATCCAATTAGAAAGCTTTTGGGAGTATCCCACAGCGCCTGCATGCTGCCTTCCCGCCTTTCCCAACTGCCTCTCTCCAGTTCTTCGTTTTCCGCGGAGCCAGCAGGTCGTTGTTCCTGTCACCGCAGAAATTTTTTTCTCCTTCTTTTATTTTTTTGTGGTCGCGTCTGCCTTCCTCGACGCTACACCGGTACTGCCGGTGATTCTTTCTTTCTTTTAGAAAAAAATATATATATTTAGTTCTTTTTTTCCAAATTTTTTCTCCTCAGGTGCTCGCGCCATTTTGGGCCTTAAGCCCAAAATTTCCTCCATTATGGAAAAACCTGCTTCGGGTTTTAAGAAGTGCACCAAGTGTGGCGGTACCATATACGTCACCGACACCAATGAGTGGTGTCTTTAAATGTTTAGGTCCTGACCACTCCATCTCGGAGTGTATGGCTTGTGCCATGATGTCCAAGAGGGGTCGACAAAACCGGGCTGCTAAGCTTAGCACCCTCTTTCCCTCAGATGCAGCCTCGGTGGCATCGTTGTCTTCCAGGGCTTCGTCTTCCTCCCATGGATCTCGGGTAACTAAACATAAGGCCCGCCGGTCCTTAAAGGGTATATCTCCTTCTAAGCATCGAGATGCCTCTGGCGTTGCCCTTGAGGATTCTGCACCGGCAAAATTGCCCCGGTGGGGGGCTTCGGCTTCCAAAGCATTATCGGGGCTCCAGGATATTCTCGAGGCCTCAACCTCGGCAGAACTACTGGTGCCATGCTCTGGGGTACCGGCTGTCTTCTCCGGTACCGATACCCAGGCATCGGCAGCGTCGATAGACCAGAGGTTTCTGGCTATTGAATGCAGTCTGGTGGCTCTCCTTGCGACATCGACACCCTCGGAACCGCGTCAGACCATTCGCCCGGTACCGGCTCCGGCTCCGGCTCCGGCATCGGTACTGGTACCGATAGCATCGGCATCAACTTCGGTGTCCGCATTGCCGGCACCCAGTCAAGCCATGCCCTCCGGTACTGATACACTGGTAACGATTCCCCCTGGTACCGACTTCGGTCGATACGGGTATCGTGCTCTACAATAGCATCCAGACAGAAGGTTCTTTGAATCCTTGGAGGACTCTGAGGATTCTGACAGTTCTGTTGGTACTGGAATGCTTCTCCCTGAGGAGCCTTCCTCTCCCAAACGGAGGATGTCTGCTGCAGAAGATATCTCCTTTCAGGATTTTATCAGGGAGGTGGCTCGAGGTCTGTCCATTACTGTGGCTCCTGAAACAGAGCCCAGGGCAAAGGAGTTGGAGATTCTGCAGTATCCCAAAGCTCCTAAAGAGGCAGCTACCTTGCCTATCCATGAGATCTTACATGATCTCATATTAAGAATGTGGGAAAACCCCCCTGACCACCTCACCTCACTCCCATCGTCTGGATACCATGTATCGGGTTCCTCCCTATCCTGGTTTCCAGAAGACTCAGCTGCCTCACCACTGTATTGTAGTGGAGTCAGCTATGAGAAGGATCAGAAGTGCGAAGAGGCATGCCTCTAATCCTCCAGGACGTGAGTGTAGAACTTTGGATGCCTTTGAACGTCATACCTTTCAGACTTCCATGCTTTCTGCCAGGATCAGTTCCTATATTTTATATATGGGAATGTTCCTTAAGGAAGTCACAGGGGATTTAGAAGTCTTGAGCCCTCTTCTTCCTGAAAATAAGAGGCAGGATTTTCTCACACTGGTTAAACATGCCCAGGATGTTTCCTAAATTTGTCAATCGTGCAGCTTTTGACTGTTTTGAGTGCATAAGCAGAACCTCTGCCATTGCCATAGGTGCACGTAGAATTGCCTGGCTCCAGGCATCCGATTTGGAGCTCTGGGTGCAGGATAAACTGGGCAATATTCCTTGTACAGGTGAGAATCTATTCGGCAAAGATTGCCATGAAAAGGCCAATGAGTTGGATGCTGATAACTTCACTTTGGATAGGTTATCCAAAGCCACAGCTGATCCTGCAAGAAAGAAATTTTTCAAAAAACCATTCTTTTCCAAAAAAAAGAGGTTTTATCCCTCTTATCAGCAGGGACGTTCTGCAGGTCAGCCTTTCCGGAAGAGTCAGCAACCACCTAAACAAAGGAAAGCAAAGACTGCTAAGCCTCAACTGTCTCAGCAGTCTCAGCCTCCTCAAGGCCTTTGACTTCCATCTAGAGAACTTAGACTTCCTGGCCCTCAGTGGACCAGAACCTTCCACCATTCCAGGGAGGTTGTGCCACTTTGCCCCCAGATGGGGGCAAATAACAGCAGAACATTGGACTCTTTCCATTATAACAGAGGGGTACAAGCTTCACTTCCTCCGCTTGCCCCCTCCTATAGTGGTAAGACAGTTCAATTCTCAGATCTCTCTCATCAACCTGTTAGATCAAGAGGTCACCATGCTTCTTGCCCAAGGGGCAATAGAAGAGGTACCCATTCTTCAGCAGGGTACAGGGTTTTACTCCCCCTATTTCCGTATCCCAAAGAAAACAGGAGGACACAGACCCATTTTGGATCTCAGAGAATTGAACAAATTCCTGTTCAAAGAGAAATTCAAAATGATTTCTCTGGTAACCCTGCTGCCATACCTTCAGAGTCAGGATTGGCTTTGTTCTCTAGATCTCAAGGATGCGTACACTCATGTTCTCATCCATCCAACTCACAGAAAATTCCTTCTGTTCCTTTTTCAAGGAAAGCACTACCAATACAGGGTGCTTCCTTTTGGCCTGGCCTCAGCACCAAGGGTGTTCACGCAATGCATGGCTGTGGTAACAGCATTTCTTCGCACTCTAGGAATATTCGTCTTCCCCTACTTAGACGACTGGCTCATTCGAGCCCCATCAGAGTCAGAGGCCAGGACTTCTCTATCTTGCACAATGCGTATCCTTCAGTATTTGGGTCTGGTCATAAACATCCCAAAATCCAGTCTAACTCTCACTCGGTCTCTAGAGTTCATAGGAGCTTTCCTGGATACCAGAAAAGCAAGGGCCTATCTCTTCCAGGCCCGTTGCCTTCGCATGGTGCAGTTAGTCTCTCAAGCAGTGCTGAAGCCTCATCTCACTGCTCGAGAAATGTTACAACTGCTAGGCCACATGGCTTCTACCGTACATGTGGTCCCTTATGCTCGCCTCCATATGAGAGCAGCCCAGTGGACCTTATCCACTCAGTGGACCCAGGCATCAGGATGCCTGTCAGACAAAATAGCAGACACAAATTGCCTTATTTTGTCTCTCCAATGGTGGCAGTCCACTCAACACCTGTTGCTGGGGTCCCCTTTTCAACAACCTTCACCCCAAGCAACTCTCACAACAGATGCTTCACCAGTGGGTTGGGGAGCTCATCTACAAAACCTCTCCACCCAGGGCACCTGGACTCCACAGGAGACTCATCTACACATCAATCTTCTGAAGCTCGGAGCAATCTTCCTTGCTCTTCGAGTGTTCCACACTCTGCTCAGCTACAAGACAGTCCTCATTCACATGGACAATCAAGTAGCCATGTTCTATGTGAACAAGCAGGAAGGAATATGAATAAAATGCAGTCTCTAAAATGCTTGTATGCAAATGCTAGAAGTCCAAAAAATAAGATGGGAGAGTTAGAATATATTGCACTAAATGAGAGATTAGATATGATTGATATATGAGACATGGTGGAAGGAGGACAACCAGTGGGACACTGTGATACCTGGGTTCAAACTATATCGTAATGATAGAGCAGATCAAATTGGTGGAGGGTTTGTGCTCTATGTTAGAGAGGGCATTGAGTCACAAAGGATTAAAGTTTTGCAGGAAACATTTGCTGTAGAAGCTCTATGGATTGAAATTCCATGTAAAAAAGGGGAAGGTGATGGCAGTGGGTGTGTACTATCGACGCCTGGTCAGAATGAACAAATGAATGATGAAATGCTCAAAGAAATCAGGGAAGATAACAAATGTTACAGAACAGTAATAATAATGGGTGATTTCAGTTACCCTAGTATCGACTGGGTCAGTGTCATGACAGGACATGCTAGGGAGATAAAGTTTCTAGATGAAATAAATGACTGCTTCTTGGAGCAGTTAGTTCATGAACTGAACAGAAGGGAAGCCATTTTGGACCTAGCCCTTAATGAAACACCAGATCTGGTGCAAGAGGTAAGGATATTGGGGCCACTTGGCAATAATCATAGCATGATTGCATTTACTTTAATTAATGGAGGAGGGATGGTAAGGAAATCCACAGTACTACCTTTTAACTTTCAAAATGGAGACTATGATAAAATGAGGAAAATAGTTAAGAAAAACTAAAAGGAGCAGTTGCAAAGTTTAAAGGCATCAAGCTTGGGGGGTGTTTAAAAATACTGTCTTGGAAGACCAGAACAACTGTATTCCACGCCTTAAGAAAAGTGGAAGGAAGTCCAAAAAATTACCAACATGGTTTAAAGGTGAGGTCAGAGAGGCTGCTGTTGCCAAAAAAGCATCTTCCAGGAAATGGAAAAAAGAGCCAAATGACATAACTGGAAACAGCCCAAGCCACCTGCAAGTTAAATACAAGGCATCGATAAGGCAGGCAACGAGAGAATTTGAGAAGAAGCTTGCTCTGGAAGCAAAAACGCATAATAAAGACCTTTTCAAGTACATTCGTAGCAAAAAACCCAAGAGAGCGCCAGTTGGATCATTAGATGATAGAGGGGTAAAAGGGGCACTAAGAGGGGACAAGGCCATAGTGGAGACACTGAATGAATTCTTTGCTTCGGTCTTTACTAAGGAAGATGTAGGGATGTTACCCATGACTGAAGTGGTATTTAAAGGTGATACTGTGAAAGAATTGAGAGAAATATCAATACACCGGGAAGATGTATTAAAAGTATTTGATAAACTGAAGAGTAGCAAATCACCTGGACTGGATGGTATACATCCAAGGGTGTTGAAAGAACTGAAATATGAGATTCCAGACCTGCTATTAGTAATCTGTGAACTATCATTAAGATCATCTGTAATACCTGAAGATTGGAGGATGGCCAATATAATGCCAATTTTTAAGAAGGGTTCCAGGGGTGATCCGGGAAACTATAGACCTGTGAGCCTGACGTCAGTACAGGGAAAAATGGTAGAAACCATCATAAAGAACAAAATTACTGAACATGTAGATAGTCATAACTTAATGGGAGACAGTCAACATGGCTTTAGTCAAGGAAGATCTTGTCTTACTAATCTGTTATGGTTTTTTGAAGGTGTGAATAAACAGGTAGACAAAGGTGAGTCGGTTGATATAGTGTATCTGGACTTTCAAAAAGCCTTTGACAAGGTCCCTCATCAAAGACATTTGGCAAAACTAAAAAGTCATGGGATAGGAGGCAGTGTACTATTGTGGATCAGAAACTGGTTAAAAGGTAGAAAGCAGAGGGTAGGGCTAAATGGCCAATTTTCCCAATGGAGAAAGGTGAATAGTGGTGTACCCCAGGGATCTGTGCTGGGTCCGCTGCTTTTTTACATAATCATAAATGACCTGGAAAAGGGAATAACGAGTGAGGTTATCAAATTTGAAGATGACACAAAACTATTTAAAGTTGTTAAAACCCATGAGGATTGTGGAAAATTGCAAGAGGATCTTGATATATTGGAAGACTGGGCATCCAAATGGCAGATGAATTTTAATGTGGAGAAGTGCAAAGTTATGCACCTAGGAAAATACAACCCAAACTATAGATCTCCAGGAACAAGCAGGAATGAGTCTTCACATATGGGTATCGTTGGTACCGACGGAGCCTGCGCGGGAACGCCCCCCAGCGTCCAAAAGGAAAGCTTTTGGGAGCATCCTACAGCGCCTGCGCGCTGCCTTCCCGCCTTTCCTAACCGCCTCTCTCCAGTTCTTCTTCTTTTTTTCCCGCGGAGCCAGCAGGTCATGTTTCCTGTCACCGCTGAAGAATTTCTTATTTTTTCTTTTATTTCTTTAGTCGCGTGTCTGCCTTCTCGACTCCAAACCGGTACCGCCGGTTTTTTCTTTCTTTCTTAAAAAAAAAACAAAAAAAAACCTACTCTCTTCTACTTCAGTGCATTTCTTTTTTCTTTCTGTGGCCTTAGGCCTACAGAAAATTTTTCCTCATGGAAAAGCCCGCCTCCGGGTTCAAAAAGTGCACGAAGTGCAGTAGCACTATTTCTGTCACCGACACCCACGACTGGTGTCTTAAATGTTTAGGTCCTGACCATTCCATCACGGACTGTGAGTCCTGTTCCATGATGTCTAAAAGAGGTTTACAGAATCGAGCAGCCAAGCTCAGTACCCTGTTTCCCTCTGATGCAGCTTCTGTGGCATCGACGTCTTCCAGGGCTGCTTCTTCCTCCCATGGATCTCAGGTAACCAAACTTAAATCTGGCCGGTCCTCGAAGAGTACATCTCCTTCCAAGTATCGAGATGCCCCCGGGCTTGCTCTCGAGGAATCCACACCGGCAAAATTACCCCGGCGGGAGGCTCCGGCTTCCAAAGCTTTATCTATGGGGTCACAGGTTGACATCGATGGCTCGGCCTTGACCAATCACCTGTTACAATGTTCTGGGGTACCGGCGGTTCACACCAGTACCGACATCAAGACATTGGTGGCGTCGATGGATCAGAATATTCTGACCATGCAGCGTGCCATCACGGCATTCATTCAAGCTGTGACGCCTTCGGTACCACAACAAGCTTCGTTGTCGGTACCGATTCCGGTACCGGACCCGATATCGGTTCCGGTGCCGGTACCGATTGCATCGACATCTACGTCGACGGCAGCGGTACACTGTGCTGTGATGCCCTTCGGTACCGAATCGGTACCGATTACCCCCTATGTCGATACCCCCCGGTACGCATATCAGGCTCTGCAACAGCATCCAGACAGACGATACTTCGATTCCTCTGAAGACTCTGATGAATCAGAGGCCTCTATTGAAGCATCGTGGATCCTTCCTCAGGAACCCTCTTCTCCAAAAAGGAGCATGTCTCCTCCAGAAGACTTGTCCTTTCAAGACTTCATCAGGGAGGTGGCCAGGGGCCTTTCCATCTCAGTGGCCTCTGAGACTGAGCCTAGAGCCAAAAAATTAAATATTTTACAATATCCTAAGGCTCCTAAAGAGGCAGCCACTTTACCAATTCATGAGATTCTATATGATCACATGTTGGGCATATGGGAGACTCCTCTTACCACCTCCCCTCATTCTCGTAGGTTGGACACCATGTATCGTGTTCCTCCTTGTCCTGGTTTTCATAAGACTCAGCTTCCTCATCACTCTATTGTTGTGGAGTCTGCTATGAAAAAGATCAAGAGTGCAAAAAGGCACTCTTCTACTCCACCAGGAAGAGAATGCAGAACCTTAGATGCCTTTGGCAGGAGAATCTTCCAGGCCAGTATGCTTGTGGCCAGAATCAACTCCTATAGCCTCTATATGGGGATGTTTCTAAAGGAAGTTACAGATCATCTGCAAACCTTATCTCCTTTTATTTCAGAAGATAAAAGGGAAGAGTTTCTCACCTGGCTTAAACATGCCCAGGATATTTCTAAGTTTTCCAACCGTGCAGCCTTTGACTCTTTTGAAGGTGCCAGCAGAGCCTCGGCTATCGCTATAGGTGCACGCAGAGTTGCTTGGTTACAAGCTTATGATTTGGAGTCCTGGGTTCAGGATGGACTAGGTAACCTTCCTTGTACAGGTGAAAACCTTTTTGGCAAAGATTGGCAAGCAAAGGCCAACCAGATGGATGCTGAAAACTCTGCTTTAGATAGACTTTCCAAGTATACTTCTGCTCCTTTTAGAAAGAGGTTGTTCAAAAAAGGATTTTTTCCCCAAAAAAGGGAAATATTCTTCTGCTTATGGTCAGGCCTCTTCTGCAGGTCGTTTTGCTACAAAGAGACAGCAACAACCAAAACAGGCCAAGCCTAAGGCTGCCAGGACTGCTACGGCCCAACAGCCTCAGCCTCCTCAGGGCCTTTGACTTACACCTAGAGAACTTAGCCTTTCTGGCTCTAGAACATCTAGAGCCTCTCACCATTCCAGGAAGGTTAGCTTATTTTGCTCCCGGATGGGAACAAATCACAGCAGAGCAATGGACCCTCCATCATAAGAGATGGGTACAAGCTTCATTTCTTAAACCTTCCCCCTCACACCATGGTGAAACAGTTCAATTCTCCAACATCTCTCCTTGACCTTCTGGGTCAGGAGATTGCTACCCTTCTTGCCCAAGGGGCAATAGAAGAAGTACCCCTTCTTCAACAGGGCTCAGGGTTCTACTCCCCCTATTTTCTCATCCCAAAGAAAACAGGGGGTTACAGACCCATCCTAGATCTCAGATGTGAGGCCCTGTTACTCACAAGAGACCGATTACTAATTATCACTAATTTCCTGTATAGTCCAGATCCAAAAGTCAGTACAGGTGCAATCAGAATCTCTGTTTATTAGATAACTGATGAAACAATACAGGCAGGAGAGGAGAATTTCTGTCAGTCATCAGACATCAGAATCCCTCCTCCCCCTGAGTATAATAATCATATTACTTATATACATTTTTTGCTTCCATGTATTACTTCCGTATATGCATAGTTTCCACATTCATCCCTCTATGAGGCCCCCTCTCCTCTCTCCTTCTGTTTCCTGTCTTTGACCTTTCTGTCTCCTCTGTTCCTGTTTCAACATTCCTCAGGCCTCTGTCTTGGTTATACACACCAACTGTCAACCGTCTACTGTCTTCAGGGCTAACGGCTCAGCTTATGCTCTTTGCATGGTTTCCTGTGTATGTGCTTGCATGACTATTTCTGGGCCTTCCAGCTCAGTAATATGCAGTGCAAAGATTTATATGATTTTATGCTGGCCTGCTTCTCCTTGCCCACTGTAAAGTAGTTTGGTTGACATATTTTTATTAGAGCAGAACAGAATAAAGGCCATTGAGTGATTATGAACCAGGAACATATCCTTATAATACCTACAATTCTTCCATTTTTTTTTTTTATTGTGGAGGAGATAAGACCAAGTCAGAGAATTCAGAAGTGGAGACCGTGGCATAGGAAGCATTCACATGTGTATGGCATGTTAACCAATTACCTACATTCAGTCCTCCCTTAAAGTCATCAATATGTAAATCTGACAGGTGGCGTATTTTATCCATAGCATTAAGCACAAACACTGAATGATTCGCTATGACTATACAACAAATAGTGGCATTAATAAAAGAGCAAAAGGCCTCCTTCAGATGCAAGGAGCAAATCTAGTGCCTGTCTATTTTGTAGAGTCATTTGTGTATTTTGTTCTAGGGACTCTGACAACTTACTAATAGAATCAATAACAGCTTTCATTTGAACATACAGTAAGCATTGCAGACGGCGTATAGCCATACCAAGTTCAGCAGTTATGGCAGGGGTCTGGAAAGGTACCAAGGAAGTTCAGCAGCTAACCTACGTTTAATAGCAATGGAGAACACAAGGGTAACAAAAAGATCAGCAGACTGTCCCGATTTCAGTTCAAGGCAGGGGGTTGAAGTGAGAACTTCTTTGGAGATGTGGGTTGAATTGTGAACACGCAGAAGTAAAACTAATTGTCCATCAGGATGAAGGAAACAGATGGTGTCCCGAGGAGCAGGTTTAGCAGCAGTCATCTTGGTACAGGAAGGAAGTAGAGCCACCCGATCAACAATTTCTTGAAACGCGATCCGAAGCCAAGGTTCTGGTCGAACCTCCCTAATGTAATTAGCCAAATCAAATAGACAATGTGGGAATCACTTATTCAAAAGTAGCTTTAAAGAGGTAAGCCTAAAGCATGGCTTCGAAAAGAGCAGAAATACAGCCTGATACACTAGCTTCCAGGCATATATTCCTGGATACATGATAGCATTTAAAACATAATGCAGCAGACACTTGCCACTCTCCAGAGAGAGCAGAAGGAGAGAACACACAATACTGTTTATACCATTATACCATTCTATATAAATTGCAAACAAGCTTGAACCAGTTCAAAAGGTCACACAAAAGTCAGCATTATGTAGTTTGCAGTCGGGGTCACTGTTGTCCACAGGTGTGCTGCATCAGATCTGAAATAACTTCTTATCAGAATGTCTTTCACTCGCTCCACCAATTCAGTAGCCTGAAATCTACAAGCACAAACAAAAGAATGCTATTTCCCTCCCCCTTCTTCTTCTTGGATTGCATTCTGGGATTGCTGCTCACACACAACAGCTAATCCTGCTTCTAAAACAATTGTTAAAAGTCAAACAAATGGGAGGCAGAAAATATAAATTTAGATTCTTAAACAGTGTCCCAGTCCAACTAACTTAATTGGTGTAGTTTTGAATGGACATATGTGCTCATTCTAAACAGCAACTAAAGACAGAACTCCTGGAACTGAAATTTAAAAGACTTCCAAAAAAAAGTACACTTTTGCTCTGGACACTAACACATAACTTTAAAAACAGGTGAATTTATCCTAAAATCCAATATCGTAGCAAATAAAAACTGGGAAGATGAGTGAACGCCCATGGTGGCACTGGCCTGTTCATCAGTCATCAGTGCAGAGCTTAACAACACACACAGTAATTTACCTTGAATCTTACAGTTCGGGGAAGCAGACATTTAAAACTGATATAAAATCCCTGTTTAACTTTTAATTTTGCTGAATAGCATAACAATCAGAACAAAATCCAAACATGATTAACTTCTTATTCACTCAGGATATAAACCATTCTCAAGTTGCAATCTGGCAACCACTGGCCCAGAATACCACATTATCTGCAGGGCTCTTAACCTCTACTTTGAAGGTCAAAGGAAAAACGGAAACAGTTTTCCTTTGTTGTATCAGTAGCAAAGAATTCTAAGCAGTTCAATTTCAGAGATCATAAAATCGAATTAAGAAAGCATTGATTGCATGAGTGTTATACAGAATTAAAACAGGCACCTCCAGATGGGACACGGCTGCACTGGTAATTCTGCTTCAAAAGCAAAATAACTTTTGAATCACACTCTGCAGTTATCATAGCTGTTATTGTTCCTCTATTAGCAATTTTGTTTCCAGAATATATATTACCACAAAACAATAATCATATATCAAAGCATGGAAGATCTTCCCATTCATTCATTCATTCATAACAATTTATAACTAAAATATATCACACATAGAATGGAATCAGGTCCTTAAGTTTTCTAAACAGTTTTTTTCTTTCTCTCAGCGTCATTTCCGTACCTAGAAAGCTAGCAAGCTAATTACAGAGGAAAAAATACTTCACCAAAAGAGTTCTGAACTTCATCTCCTGTTTCGACTGAATAAATCCTTTATTTAAACAAACAAGAAAGACTGCTCTATCGAGAGTTTCCTCTAGGTAATGCGTCCATTCCCAGAAGAAAATCCCTTAGCAGTCCCTCTCCCTCTCTCTAGCTGAAACAGGCAACCATCTTATCCTGCTGCAGACAATTAGCTATCTTTCATCAGGTGACATATAGGAGCAATTATTCATTAAACACAGCTAGGCACTGGCCAGGTGATCGGCAATGTTCAAAGAACTAACCTCAAAGTTCAGAACTCCATAATTACAATTGATGTGTACACTGTTATGTAACTAGACTAGTTCTTTTCAATTGATCTAATTGTCACCCTCTCTGGTCTGTGAGCATCCCAGATAAGGAGATTTCTTCCATTGTTCTCTTTTAGAAAAATCTTTTATTCTCCTTCACTGTCCCTCAGCCTATAATCAGTAAACCTGGTGTTTTCACTGTGTGGGGGTAAAAATAGACAAAACTTTCTCTATTTCCTTTCCTAATAAGGGATTATCTCTCATCATCCGTTCGACCGGAGTCACTGGGGAAACTTGATTTACCATTATGTCCTGTTTGCCATCTTTCTTTCTCCTAAACAGAGACATGATTCCTACATGCAACCTTTATTTAAGGATTCTTACACTTTATTCATATAACAAAAACAAAAATTCATATAACAAAAACAAAAATTAAACAACACTTACCAAGCTTGGTTAAAAATACTTATACTCACGACGCCGTCATCACAGCCGCCGTCATCCTAGGGAATCCGTCACTCACTTCTTCTCCTCCGGTCTCTACTACGCACCGGGAACGTACCTCCCTCTTCTTTCTTGAGGGGAATCCAAATCTTTACGTACCTCCCTCTTTTTTCTTGAGGGGAATCCACATCTTTAAATTTGTATCTTGGTCATAAAGACCCACCCGTACCCCAATCCCGGGTTTCGGCACAAATTGTGAGGCCCTGTTACTCACAAGAGACCGATTACTAATTATCACTAATTTCCTGTACAGTCCAGATCCAAAAGTCAGTACAGGTGCAATCAGAATCTCTGTTTGTTAGAAAACTGATGGAACAATACAGGCAGGAGAGGAGAATTTCTGTCAGTCATCAGACATCAGAATCCCTCCTCCCCCTGAGTATAATAATCATATTACTTATATACGTTTTTTGCTTCCGTGTATTACTTCCGTATATGCATAGTCTCCACATTCATCCCTCTGTGAGGCCCCCTCTCCTCTCTCCTTCTATTTCCTGTCTTTGACCTTTCTGTCCCCTCTGTTCCTGTTTCAACATTCCTCAGGCCTCTGTCTTGGTTATACTCACCAACTGTCAACCGTCTACTGTCTTCAGGGCTAACGGCTCAGCTTATGCTCTTTGCATGGTTTCCTGTGTATGTGCTTGCATGACTATTTCTGGGCCTTCCAGCTCAGTAATATGCAGTGCAAAGATTTATATGATTTTATGCTGGCCTGCTTCTCCTTGCCCACTGTATAGTAGTTTGGTTGACATATTTTTATTAGAGCAGAACAGAATAAAGGCCATTGAGTGATTATGAACCAGGAACATATCCTTATAATCCCTACACAGAGAATTGAACAAGTTTCTATGCAAGGAGAAATTCAAGATGACTTCTTTTGGAATTCTCCTTCTATACCTCCAGAGTCAGGACTGGCTTTGTTCTCTAGATCTCAAGGATGCGTACACCCATGTCCTCATCCATCCAACACACAGAAGGTTCCTTCGGTTCCTTTACCAAGGAAAGCACTACCAATACAAAGTGCTTCCTTTCGGTCTGGCCTCTGCACCAAGAGTGTTCACAAAATGCATGGCAGTAGTAACTGCATTTCTACGCACTCTAGGGATATTCGTATTCCCATATCTGGACTACTGGCTCATTCGAGCTCCATCCCAGTCAGAGGCCCAGACTTCCCTGGCCTGCACAAGGCGGGTTCTTCAGTATCTGGGACTTGTTATAAACATTCCAAAATTCCATCTCACGCCTACTCAGTCTCTAGAATTCATAGGGGCCTTACTGGATACCACAACTGCAAGGGCCTATCTTCCCCAGGCCCGTTGCCTACGCTTGGTGCAGTTAGCCTCACAGATTCAGTTAAAATCCCATTTAACTGCTCGAGAGATGTTACAACTGTTAGGCCACATGGCATCCATCGTGCATGTGGTTCCTTATGCTCGCCTTCACATGAGAGCAGCTCAATGGACTTTGTCCACCCAATGGACCCAGGCATCAGGGTGCCTGTCAGACAAGATAGCAACCTTCAGTCGCCTCTCTTGCTCTCTCCATTGGTGGAAGTCCACTCAAATCTGTTGTTGGATCCCCCTTTCAACAGGTGTTACCCCAAGCAACCCTTACCACAGATGCCTCTCCAAAGGGTTGGGGAGCTCATCTACAAGATCTCTCCACCCAAGGCATCTGGTCTCCACAGGAGACATCTCTACATATCAACCTCTTAGAGCTCAGAGCAATCTTTCTGGCTCTCAGAGTCTTCCACACCCTGCTCAGCTACAAGACCGTCCTCATCCACACGGACAACCAAGTAGCCATGTTCTATGTCAACAAGCAGGGGGGAACTGGCTCTCTGTCGCTTTGCAACGAAGCTCTGAGATTGTGGGCCTTCACCAGAGAGCATCAAATCCATCTCATGGCAGTGTATCTTCCAGGAGTTCAAAACTCTTGGGCAGACAGACTCAGTCGAGTTCTGCTTCCACACGAATGGTCCCTCCATGGGGACCACATAGCCAGGATCTTTCGAATTTGGGGAACCCCAGACATAGACCTGTTTGCAAGTCCGTGGAATGCCAAACTTCCCCGGTTCTGTTCCAGGATTCCGTGTCAGGGAGTTCAGGCCAGGGATGCCTTTCCTCCTATTCCCCTCATTCCCAAGACTCTGTTCAAGCTTCAGAGAGACAAGGAGTCTATGATCCTCATAGCACCACATTGGCCACGCCAAGTGTGGTACCCTCTACTTCTGCATCTCTCTCAAGCTTCCTCCCTGGACTTGGGGTCTGCTCCAGATCTCCTCTCCCAGGAAGAAGGAACGTTGTGGCACCCAAATCCCCAGTTCCTTCATCTCAGGGCCTGGTTGCTGAAGGCCTAGACCTTCAAGATTTACCTCTTTCTCAGCAGGTGAAGGATATTCTTCATGCTTCCAGAAGGCCTTCCACCAGACGTTCCTATGCTTTTAAATGGAAGAGGTTTACCATTTGGTGTGCAGAGAAGGGTCTTAATCCTCTTGCAATACCTCTGAATTCTTTACTGGAGTATTTGCTGCATTTATCCAATGCAGGCCTTAAGACAAATTCAGTTAGAGTCCATTTGAGTGCTATTGCAGCATCCCTTAAACCCCTCAATGGACAACCTATTTCCTCTCATCCTCTTATAGCAAGATTCATGAGATGCCTTCTTTTCACTAAACCTCCCATTAGACCACCTCCAGTGGCATGGGACTTGAATCTGGTTCTTGGCCAGCTTATGAAGCCACCCTTTGAACCCTTAGCCACTACCTCCTTGAAATTCCTTTCCTGGAAGGTTATTTTTCTAATTGCAGTCACCTCAGCTCACTCACCGTATCAGTGAGTTGCAAGCCTTAGTGGCTAATCCTCCTTATACAAGGTTCCATCATGACAAGGTAGTCCTCAGAACTAATCCACACTTTATGCCTAAAGTGGTCTCACCTTTTCATCTGAACCAGGAGGTGTATTTACTTGTCTTTTTTCCAGGACCTCACGCATCAAGTGCAGAGAGGAATCTTCATACCCTGGATTGTAAAAGAGCACTTGCTTTCTACTTACAAAGGACACAGCAACATAGAAAGTCCTCTCAACTTTTTGTTGCTTTTGATCCCTCTCATTTAGGACTTCCAGTCTCTAAGAGAACTCTGTCCAATTGGATTGCTCAGTGTATTTCTTTCGCCTACCAGAGTAAGAACCTTTCTCTGGAGGGCCATATCACAGCTCACAATGTGAGAGCCATGGCAGCCTCTATGGCTCATCTAAACTCTGTGTCCATCGACCAAATCTGTCGAGCGGCCACCTGGGACTCGGTTTCATACCTTTCTTTACAGCCCATTACTGCTTGGACAAGGACTTCCGCCGGGATGCCTTGTTTGGTCAGGCTGTTCTCAAACACCTGTTCCATACCTAATCAACTCCTACCCTCCATCCCTGACTGGATGCCTGAGATTCATAGGTGGAGGTAGAGCCCTTCCCAGGGACTCACAACCTGGGTGATCTCCCAGGCATCTCTAGCTGGCGAGTCCCTATATGTGAAGACTCATTCCTGCTTGTTCCTGGAGATAGTACAGTAACTTACCTGTAACAGGTGATCTCTGGGAACAGCAGGAATAAGTCTTCACAACCCACCCACCTCCCCTAGGAGTTGTATCTCTCTATCTATCTTTGCTTTCCTCTCTCTCTCTTTGTCTCAGCTTTAAAACTCGAACTGGAGAGAGGCGGTTAGGAAGGCAGGAAGGCAGCGCGCAGGCGCTGTGGGATGCTCCCAAAAGCTTTCCTTTTGGACACTGGGGAGCGTTCCCGCGCAGGCTCCGTTGGTACCGACGATACCCATATGTGAAGACTTATTCCTGCTGTTCCCAGAGATCACCTGTTACAGGTAAGTAACTGTGCTTTACACGATGCAAGGTTCCACATTAGGAACCACCACCCCCCAGGAAAACGATTTAGGCGTCATCGTGGATAACATGTTAAAATCCTCCACTGTGGTATAGCTCCCAGCAGCCTAGGCGGTTGCCTATAGGTGGGGGTATGCCTTATAATGTCCCTTTATATGGGTTCCCAGAGCCGGGGCTTCTGAGAGTTGTAGTTGATGACCAATGAGTTGTAGTTGTGAACAAATGAATGATTGAGCCGAGGGTTTTTTGAAGGCAACACCAGAATTTATTTTCTTCCTTTGCTCAAAGGAACCTCCGTAGAAGCTCAGCACAATGCATAAACTGGGATACTTCTCCCCTCAAAAGAAAATCACTTCTATACAAAAACTTTTACAGTGTCACTAGTTACACTTGCTTCCTTCAGCAATGCAATTTCTTTCTTCAGCAGACAAAAATGTCACTTAACAGTCCCTTGCTGACTTTAGGTATAAACAGCGGCTTTTTAACTGCACAACATGCACATTAAAGCTTCCTTTTTACTTTGGTTATTATATGTTTCAGATAGTTGCTCCAGACACATTCAAATCAAGCCTTTGAATGTTTCATGTGCTTTTAAAAACAGCAGCAAAGACCACGTGATGCGCACACCGTAGAGGTCGCATCCTGAGCTAGTCCCGGGACCCTCAGACTCTACCGGTGCATTTGAGCCGTTTATTACTGCCCTCACCCGCTGAAAAAATCACCCGTTGCATCGGAGTGCCGACAGATCCATTGGGTGCTGATCAGCTGCTCTGCTGCATGGCGACCACGGTAAAATCGATGCGGGGGGATCGGGGGCGAGGGGCCGGCACAGCTAAGATGGCGGAGCCCGCCCAGATGCCAGTATCACCGCAATCGCCGAAATCCCCTGCCTCTATTGATGAGATGTCAGCGGCCGTAAAATCAGCCCTGTTGCCTCAATTTGAAGCCCTCCATGAGAAAATGGATGGGCTGAAATCTGCCTTTGACGCGCTGAGTAAGCGGCAGCAGGAGGCCGAAGATCGTGTGGGGCTGGCTGAGGAAAAGGTGGAAACCCTGACAGCGGAGGTGGCGGGTTTGCGATCCCAACTTTCTCAGCATGAAGCCAAACTCGATGACCTGGAGAACAGGTCTAGACGAAATAACCTGCGCTTCCTGGGGATCCCTGCAGCCACTCTTGATAAAGACTTGCGTGGATATTTAGAGGCCCTGATCCTGCAGATGGTGGAAGAGGGTGCACTAGGAGGTAAACTAATTATTGAAAGGGTACATCGAGTCGGCCCACGGCAGCCTCGCGACCCCTGCCCTCGAATTGTTTTAGCAAAATTCCTCCACTTTCAGCAGAAAGAACTGATCCTCAAAACAGCTCGGCAGAAGGGGGAGGTGATCTTTAATAACAATAAGATTCATGTAGCCCAAGATTACTCCGTGGCATTGAGCCGGAAAAGAAAGGAATATGCCCCCCTCTGTGGAAAGCTGATTGATGCAGGGATTCGGTTTTCGGTGCAATATCCCGCTAAATTACATGTACTTGGTGAGGGGGCTCCTCGCACCTTTGACTCCGCCTCGGCAGCTGAGGAGTATGTGAACCGGCTCTATCTTCAAAAAACCGCAGTGTCAGGGACTCCCTCCACATGATTTGCTCTACTTTGACAACATAATTTTCTGAACCTTTTTTTGGAGAGCAAGGAAGGGGAAATACAATGTAGCCCCAGCTACGGAGAGTTCTGCAACTGTTCAATGACTCAGTGTCCTATGGATACATTAACAGTTACAAATTGTTTCGTACGGCAACAAAGTTCCCAGCCATTCAAATCCCTTTCTCTGGGTCTCCACGTGCTCTGTCTTTAAGGGCGCACTAGTATCCGGAGAGGTCTCTATGGCCACTATTTCTGATTGGTGGCCCCGGCATTGCAATCGGCTGCAAGTTCGGGGGGGCGGATCGGCTTGACTCCGCGTTTAGGTGAACAAGTTGCTGCCCCGGAAGAGGAGGGTCTCCCCGAGATATGCCAGCTATCTTTGAAGGCGTGGAGAGGCCCGAGAAAGAGCCGAGCTCCTCCTTTTAACTTTTCATCTGCAAAGCCTAGCGAGGCAGGATACTACCGACAAGGGCGTATAAGCCTTCCCTTGGAATTTTCATGTACACTTTCTTCTTACCAGATGCCATGTTCCTTCTGCCCTTTACTGTACTGTCTCGGTGCACGGAGCTCCTACTGATTTAGGGGCACTTCGACCTGGGCGGGAGGGGCCTGGTCTGCCCTTTGTGGTAGGGGTTGCCATAGCGGCTTCTCCGATCGATGCTCTACCCCACCGGAACTCATCTACCGTTTTCCCACATATGAAGGCTCCCCGAGATGGTGGGGAAGGAGGAGACTCCCCGCAGGGGCCAAGGAAGCATTTCAGCTAGTTCACTTGAACTGATTTTCTCATAACTAAGAGTTTTTATTGATAACTGTTTATTCCTGAAACGTTTGTACTGTTCAATGACGGCAGTTGGCTAAGCCGCACAGAAGAGTATGGGGGCAGAGTATCTTCTCCGTATGATCTGACTAAAATTCTTGATCACGATGTCCCTTTTATGTTGCCCCTAGGGTTGGATTAATCGGCCACCGGCTCCCCCGCTCCATGCTAAAGCCTGCCTTATACTTCTTTTTAATTAACCTCCTTGTGTATACAAGGCTTCTGCCTATAGCCACGCCCATCCCCTCCATACTCCAACCCACTTACTCTTCTGCAGCGATTTCCCGGGTGTAACACTTGCCTGATTGATATAATTTGCTGCAATCATTGGTCTTTCAGTCTCAGGGGGCACCTGCACTTTTTATTTTACCCTGATGGTTGTCTATAACAAGCAGGCACACACTCAGGGCTATGCTGTTTTTTTTTTTTTCTCATTGGCCATTTTGGTTCCTACTCACTGTGTTTACCTAATCACTCCCTTCGCTCTCCCCTAAGATTTTAGCCTGGGGGTCTCAAATAATATTTCTCACTGTACCTAGCGGGATTTGTTACTTTCAATACGGTGCTATGTGCACAGTTTTTGCTGTTATTCCCCCTAGGATTTCTCCGTGCCAGCTATTTATCCATTTATAGGCAGCAATATGCCAGGTCGCGTTGGAGATATGTTTTTTCCTTCTGCACTACCAGTGTGGTGGGGGGAGGGGGCACCTCCTACCCAGCAGCTTGTCCTGGCTGGGGGATAGATGTGGTAGACGGGAGGTGGTCCTTGGAGCGGGGGGGGCTCTAATGTCTTTTTCCCTTCTGCGGGGAGGCCCGCCTACAGGCCAGACCTGGGGGTGGCTCTCCTTACACAGTGGTCTGGAGGGTAGGGGGGGGATGCCTAGGGGATGGTAGAAGGGGGGTACGTACCTCTGGGTCCGGGGGCTTGTGGGTGGGGTGGTTGGCGGTAGGTAGGGTTTTTTTTTTTTTTTGGGTCTGGGGGGGACGAAGGGACGTGCTCAGAGGGGTCTCGGGAGGGCTACCTAGGAGGACTTAGGAGTAGATAGCCCCGTAGCTAGGAGGTAGTGAATAGGGGGTTGGGGTGGGTTTGGGTGGGTTGGTGGGGGTAAGTTTATAAATGGGGGGGCGGTTGGGGGAAAGTGAATAGGTGTTCAAATTAGGGGGTTAGAGAGGGGAGTATGGGGGAAAGGTCGTCGCACTCTATTATTGATGCAAAGAAACCACATGGTTCCTATTCGGGGACATTCGGGGAGACCCCAGGCTGGGGGGTTTCCTTAAGCACGATGGGCTGGCAGCGGGGACATCTAGGGACCGGAACCCTCTGAAAGTAATAACCTGGAATGTTTGTGGACTGGGTAACCCGATTAAGCGATATAAAGTGCTCAAGGCCCTGGCTCGGCAGCGGTGCGACATTGCGCTATTACAAGAGACCCACCAGACGGCCGAAGAGCATGCTAAATTGTGTCGGGAATGGGTGGGACAGACATGGGGTGCGCCTGCACTGGGTAAGAAAGGAGGAGTGGTCATACTTATTCATAAACGGGTGTGCTCTTTACGTTGCAACGGCAGTGGGCCGATCCTAATGGGAAATATTTGCTATTATATGGGTTATTGGAAGACCGGGACATTATACTGGGAAATGTATATGGCCCCAATACATTAGATCGAGACTTTCTTCACCGTATTGCCGCCAAAATTGAACAACTGCCGGATGTGCCTCTGCTGGTGGGGGGGACTTCAATGGTGTTCTCGACGTGAGCTTAGATACCTCGGCTGCTAAAGTAACGAGAGATAGGGTGCTTGGCTCTCAACTGTTGCAACGCTTTCGGTCCCGTTTAAATTTGGTAGATCCTTGGAGATTGTTGCATCCCTCGGAGAAAGAGTTTACCCATGTTTCGCGGGCGCATGGGACTAGTGCGAGATTGGATTACCTTTTGCTCTCCACTATCATATTTGCCCAAGTGGTGGAGGCGCAGATAGGACCCTTGGAGATCTCCGACCACGCTATGGTGTGGTTTGAGTTGCATTGGGGGAGCGGGACCCGAACATCTCGCATATGGAGGTTCCCCACTGAGCTCTATCATGATAACCAATTCCGACAGTTTTTGGGTCAGCGCTGGCAAGATTTTGAATTGAACCACCAAGCTCACAAGGACGACCCGGAACTGGTTTGGGAAACTGCCAAAGTGGTGTTGCGGGGGGATATCATTGGATATACGGCTCGGAAGCGGAGATTGATGGCAGAACAAATTATTCGGTTGGAGCAGCAGGTATCACAAGCGCGGGTACTTAGTGGCCGTGCCCCTACCTTGGCCAATCGCAAACGCTTATGGGAATTACAGGTAGCTTTAAATGAATTACTTCATCAGAGAGCCAAGAAATCGTTAATATATTATAAATATCGCTTACAGTGTTTTGGCGATAAGCCGGGGAAATTATTAAGTCGCTGTTTGAAAGGTCAGAGAGGAGGGCGGGGGGTAGCGGCACTTAGGGATGAACGGGGGAAACTACACCAAAAGCGGGACGTGATAAGTGAGATCTTCAAGGGTTTCTTTCAAAAGCTATACTCAGCGGAGGAAAGTGACCCCGATGTAATGGGAACCTACCTCCAGGGGCTACAGCTCCCTAAGGCGACAAGCGAACAGCGGGCCCTGTTGGGGCGTCCGATAACCCAGGAAGAGGTGCAACTTGTGATTACGAAAGCCACTTGCTATAAAACTCCGGGACCCGACGGCTATGGGGCTGAATTCTATAAACTACTGTCGAACTGGGTTAGCCCTCTGTTAGTGGATACTTACCGGCATAGATTAGATGGCATGGGTAGACGATGGGGAGAGAATCAGCGTATATTACATTAATCCCCAAACCGGGCAAAGATCCGCTGCAGGCGGCCTCCTATAGGCCGATCTCCCTGTTAAATTTTGATATGAAGGTGATGGCCAAGATCTTGGCGGAAAGATTGGCGGGATTCCTAGGGGACATCGTTCATGATTCACAGGTGGGGTTTGTGCGGGGGCGGTACGCGGTCCGCAATATTCGCAAAATCTTAACATCGTTGGAATGGGTGCGCGGCCATCGGCTCCAGTCCCTTTTAGTAAGTTTCGATGCTGAAAAAGCGTTTGATAGGGTTAACTGGACGTATTTGCAGCACCTGTTACCGCTATACGGCCTGGGGCAAGCCTTCTGTGATATGGTTAAGAGCCTATACGATGCACCGACGGCTCGAGTGCTTTGCAACGGGGTCTTATCGGCGCCCTTTCCCCTATATCGAGGTACCCGGCAGGGCTGCCCCCTATCCCCTCTCTTATTTGTTTTGTCTCTCGATCCTCTAATACGGCATATAGAACTTGATCCGCAAATTCATGGAATTGGGATCGGCAATCAAAGGTTTAAGGTGTCGGCCTTTGCCGACGACATGCTGGTACACCTGCTGGCCCCACGGGAATCATTGCCTAGACTGTTACTGGAATTTAGACTATTTGGCAGTTTCGCGGGGCTCCAGATCAACGAAGAGAAATCGGAGGCCTTAGATGTTTCAGGGCAGCTGCGGGGACACTGGGGGGGGGGGGGTTCCCCCTGAAATGGGCGGGGCAGACGTTTAAATATTTGGGTGTCCTTCTGACCGGGGTACCACAGGACCTCTACCATATTAACTTTGAGAGAATTTTATCGGGAGTCAGGAGCCAGTTGAGGGCGTGGAATCCGCTTCCGTTATCGCTGATGGGGAGAATTGCCGCATTCAAAATGGTAGTGTTGCCCCGTATACTGTATTGGCTACAGACCCTGCCGGTGTGGCTATTGCGGCGGGACCTGCTTAGATTAGAGAAGGAGATACAACGTTTTCTGTGGAAGGGGGCTAGAGCGCGGATTCCGATGTCCCGTATGATTGGCAGATGGAGCAGGGGAGGCTTGGGACTCCCGGACATAAGGCTTTATGCTTTGGCGTGTCAGGCCCGTCATATTGGGGACTACCTGGGCGACACTAATGTCTATACGCCACGAGACCTCGAGGAGGCCTTTGTGGCCCCCCTCACGTTGTTGGGGGTCCTACATGCGGATGGAGCGCACCTGCCACCGCGTTTTACGCGAAATGTTATGTTCAACGCGCTGCGCCGTACCTGGCGTCAACTGAATAGCTTCTGGCGACGGAATTGGCAGGTGTCCAGCTGGCTGCCTATTCGGGGAAACGTGCACTTCACCCCGGGTTCCGATTCCAAGGCGTTTCAGCTATGGCACCGTCAGGGACTACGGTACATAGGGCATGTAGTGGACCTTACTGGTAAATGTAAGTCGTTTGCTGAAATTCGGGGGGAGTTTCATCTGCCCCCTACTCAATATTTTGCGCACCTCCAGCTCTCTCACTACGTGGCAAAACTGCCCAAGGAGGAACTGGGTGGAGACAGATCGGCGCAGCTTCTCGAATTCTTTGACCTTGGGGGCGATGCACCACCGGCGATAACGGGACTTAAGTCCCGGCTGGAGGGTTTTGGGATACGACCAGATTATGGGAGGGTGGAAACGGCCTGGGCAGAGGAGCTGGGGAGGGTGGTGCAACCTGACACTATTTGTGCGGCGGTGGGGCGGATACCAACCTTAGTGGGGGGAGCGCGGTGGAGGGAGGTCCAATACAAAGCCCTGACACGAGTGCACTTTTCACCCCGGCGAGTGTTGAGAACTCATATCACCCAGGACGGGTCTTGTCCGCGATGTTCGCTACCTTTGGCCACCCTAACCCACATGTGGTGGCAGTGCAGGCGCATCCAACCCTACTGGTCCCGTATCCGTAGATATCTCATGGGGTTGTTGCAGCAACGATTTCCGTGGACTAGCGTTTTAGTCATTTTAGACCAATTACATCCAACCCTACCTGTGGGGAGATGGGAGCGGTTATTGGTGCGTAAAGCCTGTCTGGTGGGGAAAGGTCCGATTCTTCACAGATGGAGAGATCAACTCCCACCCACATTCTTGGAGTGGCGCAATGGTTTCCATCAGCTGATGCTTGTGGAGCGTTGGAGGGCCCGGGGCTCCGTAAAGCAGTGGTCCACTTTTATGTTAATATGGGAACCCTACATTCAGAGTTTAAGCTCCCGCTGCCGGGCTGAAATTGTGAATATCGGTTATTGAACTGGGTGTGGTAGGGGTGCGGCGACCTGGGGTGGGGGGTGGGGGGGTAGTGGGGAAAGTTATGGGGGGGCATCTTAGATTTAGTTTTTACCAAAAATAAATGAAAATCAGAGGTGTCTTGTGTGCTGTTTGGAATACGTAACTGTTGGGGTTTGTGCTTCGGCGGAGATAAGATCCCACTCTGCTGAGGCGCGTTGTGTACCATATTTGTTTGTATTGAAAGTTATGTATTTGATGGTTTCTATATAAATAAAGTATTCAAAAAAAAAAAAAAAAAAGTTTAGAAAAGGCTGCATAAGAGCATCATGGCTGATGGCTAGAAATCTGTGATATAATTACATGCTCTAATAAAGCTTTTTACTTGAGACATATTTCCAGAAGACCTCAGCCACAGCAAAAGATAAATCTGCCACATTAAGATACTAATTTAGGAATGATTTAAGTACTCTGCCCCACTTATATCAGAAATGTTTATGAATAGTGTCACTAGTAAATTACCTGGGTCATATAAAAGACAAAAGGGAATGTAATTTTCAAAGCCATTGCCGTGGGTAAAACAGTGCCTTACCCAGGGACATAAACGTTCACAAAATGCCTGTCCTCTGTGCCAGTAGGCTTATGTAGACACATTGGTTTACCTGCAGGGACAAAAGGATTCCTGAGTTTTGCATTCACACACATTCATTATTTTATGCTTGCAAAACGCTTTGACGACCCTGTTACGTAAGGCGATATAGAAAGAATATGAATAAACTAAACTAACCTGAACATTCTTTAGGCTCTTGTCAAATGTACCATCCACACAAATTAGTTATATTTTGCCAGTAATTTTCCTGGGGTAATCTTCGAAGTGAGATTGTGTGAATACCTGCACTTGGAAAATCAGTGAAAAGTCCGCTGGTAAAAGTGACCCATAAACTTTGTACAAATGAGGCCAGTTAGAAAAATTCTCCTTATTGTATTTTCATAATCACATTGCCAGGCTATGCATGCACCATTTGACCTTTTTGACAATTTAATGTTGCAAATGTATTTGTATGTATTTTAGAGCAGAAAAGTGTAGTTGCCATGTAAGTCCACCTGGATATTTGCCTGATAAATAGAATATAGCTCTCAAACGTGTGTCAAAAATATATTACGTTTAGTCCAATAAAAAGGTTATCACCTAAAAAAAAAAAAAAAAAAAAACAGCAGCAACTTCATTTTCAAACATTCTTAGCCTTCTTAACTGCAGACATTCAAATATATTAACTTCTGGGTTTTCTTCAGGCTTAAAATCTATAGCTTTTCATTCTACCTTCATAGAGAGAGAACAATCCATTTCACATTCTATGGAATCATTTTCAGTATCATAATTATCTACTTGCATGCTTTCAGAGTCAGGCTCTGCAGTCTCCGCCCGACTGGCAACAGCTTGGGATAGCGTGGGCTTGACTTCTTCCAATAGCTTAAAAACCCTTTCCCAGCGAGACCTCCCTCTTGACTCAGGGGTGTTAGCAGGGCTTTGGAGATCCTTATCTTGCAGTAGACTGTTTAAAGCTTCTAAAGGGTTCACCTCCCTTCTATTAACAATTCTTCTTACCGGCCTTCCCTGAGACAAAGCTCTTCGCCATGGCTCTTGCTGGACTATCCCCGTACCTGGCTTATAGGCAGCAGCCTCCTTAGAATAAAACCTCCTGTTTCCAGAGCCAGCTGTAGTCTCTCTACAGCACTGGCTTTGTTCAGGACTGTGGTGCTGGCTATGAGGGGAATCCTTCCTTAGGCTGTCTCTGGAGCACCTCTCTCTCCCGGTCTCTCTGAAAGAATCCCTTCTTTCTGTATCTCTCGAGATCTCCTCGGCTTCTGTTTCCCTGCTGGTCTTCCTACTTCCTGTTCTCTGGGGCTTAAATGAGTGGGGCTGCCCTACAACTTTCCACTCCTCCCCAGCTGTCTCTCGTTACCTCCCCTAGTTGCTATGGAGCTTGGGCGTGGCCTGAAGACAGCAGCTTTGGGTATGTTTTTTTTCTCTTTAGCTGAAGTTTTAAAGTCACGGCTCCCTGTACTTCCCTTCTGCTTGGAGGTAAATGTTTGTGTTTTTCTCTATTTCCATGGGCTCTGGAGCAGTTTCGTCACCACACCACCCAGTGTGCAGCTGTAGCCAAGAGAGCAAATAAAATGCTCGGTATTATAAGGAAAGGAATGGAAAATAAAACAAAGGATATTATAATGCCTCTGTATCATTCCATGGTGCGACCGCACCTTGAATATTGTGTGCAATTCTAGTCACCGTATTTTAAAAAGGATATAGCGTTATTAGAAAAGGTACAGAGAAGAGCCACCAAAATGTTAAAGGGGATGGAAGGATACACCTATGAAGAGAGGCTGAAAAGGTTAGGGCTCTTCAACCTGGAAAAGAGACGGTTGAGGGGAGATATGATAGAGGTCTATAAATTAATGAATGGAGTGGAACGGGTAAATGTAGATCGATTGTTTACATCATCAGTATATAGAAAGACTAGGGGACATGCAATGAAGCTACAGGGTAACCTATTTAAGACTAATAAGAGAAAATATTTTTTCACTCAACATGTAATCAAACTCTGGAATTTGTTACCAGAGGATTTAGTAAATGCTGTTTAGTGTAGCTGGGTTTAAAAAAGGTTTGGGCAAGTTCCTGGAGGAAAGGTCCATAAAGCATTATTAAAAGGGACCCAGGATATCACTGCTTGACCCAATACAAGCATTGTGGAACCTGTGTCTTTTGGGGAGACTGCTAGGTACTTATGACCTAGATTGGCCACTGTTGGAAACAGGATACTGGGCTTGATGGACCTTGGTCTGACCCAGTATGGCATATCTTATGTTCTTATGAGGCTTTGTTAAGCGAGATACCAATGTAGCCTGACTACCTCCCCCCCTTCCCCTTCCCCTTCCCCCTCCCCACCTTGTACCCTAGAGCCCGCTATCTGTTCCCTTGTCCTTTGAACCTTACCCCTCCTTCTCGGCCAACCCTTCCCTTCTCTCTGTCTTCCCAAATCTGCCCTTCTCACCTCTGGCCTTCCGGCATATGACATGCAGGGCCCATCCCCCCATCCCTTCACTAAATAAGTCAATGCATATCCACTCCATCAAAGAGATTACTCCCTTCTTCACTGCCTCTAAACCTAGAAACTTGAGTCTTAATCCATCCCACCTACTTCACCCTCACTCTTTCATTCCAAACCCTCCTACTAGCCCACTACTCCTCCCCCACACCCTAATCAGCTCCTTTCTAAGCTCCCCCCCCCCCCCGTAGCCTAAACAGTCCAGTGCACCAGTACTCCTTCCCCACCCTAGTGTAACCAATCAATGAACCAATCTTATACTACATCCCAACATTAGTAGAAGAAATTGCAAACTTCAATTGCAAATAAACAGTCATTCCAGAAGATTGAGGCTTTGCAAACCTGGATCCCACCTCTGACAGGCGAGCTCTAAGGAAAGATCAAGCATCGGGTTCTATACACAGTCACAAACTCACAGCAAGGTGTACTCTGGCCAAAGCCTGTCTGGGCTATTGTTGGAATCTCCCTCGTGCACTATGTTACTCGCTGAGTTTTAGATCACTCCAGTGGCCCCCCGAGCCGATTACACATTATCACATATATTAGCTGCAGTCCACCATAAGTTACCGTTTGAAACACTGATTGACCAATTACTTCAAAGTCTTTACTTGCTGGGCTGGTACCAACACCAGGAGCTTGACATTGCAAGCCCCTAGTGTGGTTTGCTGTCCTGGAGGTCACAGTGTCCAAATTCCAATACTCCTGGTCAAGAGTCCACAGCTGTATTCTCCTTTGTGATCTCTGCTCAAAAGACCTTAGTTGCTTAAGGTGAAGTGAAAGTCCGTTGCTGTCCCTGAATACTCACTCTGTTTCATTGGATATACCAGGGAGAATTGTATGCCCTTACCTGCAGGTGTACTACATATGTCTGCAAAGGATTTCCTCTTGAGGGCCACTGCCGAAGAGAAGTCTTGGAAATTAATATTTTATGGCCTTCATGCTCAACATTATGCTGGTTACCTGCTGCTCTAAGCACAGTTTTCTTTTTGCTGGAAACTCAAAAACTGCACCATCACCAGCCTGGGTCTGGCTTCACCTACCCTCTGAATCCCAATCTGGCACGCTCGCTCTATCTGTACTTTTCCGGTTAGTGCAGGGAGGTGGAGGCCCAGGGGCAGCCATGTTTCTAAGAATTTTCTCGCAATTCTCCTTCTCTCTGGTATTCCAATTAGACAAAGATTTTTCTTCCTACCACGATTTTCCAAGTCATCAGTCTTTTGTTCCTGTTTACACACTAGGTCCTCCAGAGCCTTAAGACGCTGTTCCGAGGCTACCCCACCATCCTCCAGACCGGGCACTCTTTGCTTCAAATGGTGTACCCAACCTGTAAAGTCTGCCACTGATGCTGCCAGCAGGTCCAGTTTAGTGGTTAGGCCCTGAAATCATTCAAGTCTCGCATCACCGCTCCTATAACATTCTCAATCAACGCTATGGTTGCAGCATCTGGGCCTTCTGATACTGCCTGGTCCACCATCTTGCTGTCTGGTCCCCGCAGCTTCTCCCTCCAAGGTGCTTTTGCTTCCATCTGCCTGATCCACGGCTGAAAATTTTGAGCCTTAGGATCTCTGGTAGGCTTCAAAAGATTATAGTTTTGCTAAGGAGTGATTACCATTTTTTTCCACGGTCTCTTTCGGGAGGGGGATCAAAGCCCCAGAGCCAAGTCAGCTGCATCCGACCCCACTCATTGCCAAACCGGAAGTCAGATTTTATTTTTTTCGATCCCTCCCAACTGGGTGTCGTTGTAAGTTCCTGTCTTACCAGTGGTGGGATTCAGCCGGTTTACACTGGTTTATGTGGACCAGCTCCTAGTATTTCCCGTGTTCGTCAAACTGGTCCCAACAGGCTGTGTCACTGCCGCATCTACACTGGCGCGGGATTCAAAACACTCAACAGTATTTTGATGGCATCGGGAGGATCGCGGCCTTGGAAAAAGCCCCCTTGGGTGTTTTGAATCCCACCAGTGAAGATGTGGCATTGACATGACCTATATGGCCCAGTTCTGCAAACATGGGAAATGCTTGGAACCAGTTTGTCCTGGCCAATTCCCACCACTGCAAAACCGGATATCTTAGAAGGTTTTTAATCCTACCACTGCGCCTTACCACTATTCCCCAGGGAATAGTTGAGTAAAGACTTGAACTGCAGCAGTTGTGAATGAGGTCTGTAGATTAAGCTGCCTTTATTATGTGTGCTTTTCGTATTTGATATACGAGGTGTGACAAAAAAGAAATGACTGTGGCAGCCACGCCCATGACTCAATGCCAGTTGGCTAACCGCTTATGTCACTGTGTTGTGCAACATCTCGCTACTATTCTGCTATAATATTTTTCATCTCTCTCACTCCTTTTTCTTTTTCAGGTTTTTTTTGTAGCACACTGCTCCATCGCTTTGTCACACAACTGGAGGTGGTAGAAATATGGAGCAAAGAATCAACTTGAAATTTCTAGTTAAGTTGGAGAAGGGCCCAACTGAGTGTCTCCAACTTCTCCAAAAGACTTATAGAGAAGATGCAATGTCAAGGCCTTAGTCTTCGAGTGGCACAAATGCTTCAAGACTGGCCGCGAGGAGGTGGAGAATGACCCCAAGTCAGGATGGCCTTCCACGACAAAGACGGCTGAGAACATTGACAGAGTGAACCAGCTGTTGCGGAGTGATCGCAGATTGATGGTGCGGATGATAACTGAGGAGCTCAGCCTGAACCAGGGAGTCAATGTGGACCATCTTGGTGCAGGAGCTGGGGATGCGGAAGGTGTGCGCCAAGATGGTGCCTAAGCTTTTATCGGACAACCAGAAGGAGCACTGGGTCAATGTTTGTTGAGACTTGCTAGAGAAGATCGGAGAAGATCCAGAGTTCATTGGCCAAGTCATCACAGGCGACAAGACTCGGGTCTTCCAGTATGACCCTGAAAGCAAGAGACAGAGCCTGCAGTGGAAGACTCGACTCACCCAGACCCAAGAAAGCGCGCATGTCCAAATCAAGGATATGCTGATCGCATTCTTCGATCAGAAGGGAGTGGTCCATCATGAGTTTGTGCCTGAGGTTCAGAAAGTCAACCAGCACTTCTACCAGCAGGTCCTCAATCGCCTCCATGACCGGGTTCGGCGCTGCAGGCGGGCTCTATGGAGAGACAAGTTGTGGCTGTTCCATCACAACACGCCCGCATACACCGCGCTCAATGTGAGGCAGTTCTTGGCCAACAAACAGATCACAGCTCTCGACCACCCTCCTTATTCCCCAGATCTCGCACCGTGCGACTTCTGACTCTTCCCCAGGTTGAAGACTGTACTCAAAAGAACTCATTTTGCCTCTGTAGAAGAGATCAAGGCCACTGTGACGAGGGAGCTGAGGGACCTCAAGGAGGAGGACTTTACTGAGTATTTCCGTATGTGGCAGAAGCGAATGCAGAAGAGCATTAACTCTGGGGGGGGATTACTTTGAAGGGGACAATGCGTAATTTCTCTGTAGATTTTGTAATAAAACATTTATGGAACAGTCTCGTTTCTTTTTTGTCACACTTCGTATATCATTGTATTTGCCTTTCTTGGGTCCCCATAGTTGTTGGGCTAGTAGGATAAGGGCACTTAAATCTATTTTTCTTCTTTTTTGCTTTATTTATTTGGATTTGTTCTTTTTCTATGCCCTGCCTTTTTCTTTTGCAAGTGTTCATGCTTCGAAAATATTTGTAAATCTATAAATATTAAAAAAAAAAAAAAAAATCTGCTAGCATCAGAAGGAACTTGGGGCTTCTGCAGCCTCTGACCATTGTAAGACTGCATCAGTCTGTGCAGTAGGAATAGGTTTTACTTCAATGGAAAAATCTGATCTATATCGAAAAATGTCCTTTTTATATAATTAGGTGTTTTCCAAGATATTTCATGAACCTAAATATGTTCACTTTAGCTGAACTGGAGGGATTTATTTTTCATAGGGGTTGGTTCTATTGCAGATTTTGTAGAGAGCTGCACAGATGGGGAATGACACTACTAAATAAGCACATAACATTACACGTTGCCAGGAACAGCTCTCCCAGAGCTCAGAACTTACAGGCTGATGCAAAAACCTGTGCTAGAGCCCAGTACTTAAATCCCTAGTGCAGGGTTGCATAGTATGTGTTTAACATTGACTTTGCTCTGGTATGCAATATGCAAATTACCCAGTGCACAAAATGTTAGTGCTAAACTGGGAGAGCAAGCTTGGCATGCTGTCTCGGAGAAACGGGGCCATCTGAAATAAAGTTTGATACACACCTCAGATGACCTAGACATCAGGGAAAGCCCCCCGCCCCCGACAAGCAAAATCCACGGTTTCCCTAAACCCTCACCACCACCCACAGAAAAAAAAAAAATTCTTATTGGCCCCTGAACCCCCCACCAACCCAAACAAATAAATACCTGGTGACTTAGTGGTTCTAGATCCCCTCCTCCACTTCCCTCCTAACACCTTTTAATTATGGGATGTGAGCATTGCCCACATGCTCCCACCTTTGCATCACCATCTGGAAAAATGGTGGTGCCTGGCCCCACGCTGTGCATCCTGGGATGCACCAAGTGAGGTCAGACTGCCATATAAGGCAAAAAAATGCCTTATATGGCAGTGTAAACCCCCCTCCCCCGTATTGCATCCTAGGACGCACGAGCGGGATGCACTGCACTGTGCCAGGTGCTACTATTTTCATGATGGCGCTGCAGGGGCGGGAGCGTGTGGGTGATGCTCCCACCCTATAATTAAAGTACTGGGAGGGGGTTGGAAGGATTCTGGAGCCACTGAGCCACCAGGGTTTTTTTTTTTGTTGGGATGGCTGGGGCTGCTGAGCCACAAAGGATTTTTTTTTGTTTTGTTTTGGGTAGGTGAAGAGTTCAGGTGCCACTGGGCCACCAGGGATTTTGTTTCTGTCGGGGGGAGGGGGAGCTTGGTGTCCAGGGAGGGACACTGGTGCCCCGAAGCCTGGATCATCTGAGATGAAGTGTCAAACTTCACTTCAGATGATATATTTGCTCCCAGCTGGATCTGTACACTTTCCTGAAGCTGGCATGAAGATCCAATGTTAAAAAACAGTATAAAAAACTGTGCTTTCAGCGCATTTTGTTTTACATTGGGTGCAATTATGCAGCTATTTGCATGTCAAGTGCATTGCAATTTAGCGAGGTTGTTTTTTTTTTGTTTTGTTTTTACTTTTTTCCGGTGCTAGCTTGCTTTCTGCATTGGAGAGCAAGCCTAGCGCTGGAAAAGCACCAGAAAAATGCTGCACTAAGCTTTTCTGCATCGGCCTGTTAGTGTGAAGTTCTGAGCATACGCAACCCTTCCCACATGCAGCAACCTCCTCAGTTTGTTTTACACTCTGCCGAATGGACACAAAACAAAGCTCTCTTGAATAATTGTTGATAAATCATACACGTGTGCTATATATATTACATTATCTTTCTTATGACATTGTTTTTCATCATTTCTTTTATTTAAAAAAGTCAGAAACTTGTCATGTTCCTTGGTTCATTCCTGTCTTCAGATCCTTCCAGCACACACACTCATCAAGTCTGCCTTCAATGTTTGTTTGGGTATATTCTGTCTTCTGCACTGCTGTCTCTCTTAATTTTCATAGGGTCCATCGCTTTCAACTGTGAAAATATAGAGACAAGTTCAAACTTCCTTCCTAATGAGCACAATAGAAGAGAGCGTCTGTACAGAGATTGACTTGCTCTGTTCTTTGGCTGATTTCTCTCTTCCTGGAACGTCCAGACATACAGGAACATGCAGTGCCTCACAAGGTCCAGACATACAGGAACAAAGTTTACAACCAGCTCCACACTGGTCTAGCTTCTAGAAGTTCCCCAGGCCTGAAAGGTTTTCACCTTCATGATATTAGGACGAGCCTGAGGATAAGGTACCGCATATTAGGCAAACTTCTACTACTACTACACATCAAAGAATAAATTCTGCTGTAGTGCAGCAACTTTCTCACTGTGTTAATGTTCAGCTTAAGTCCTTGCCATCACAGGACATGAATGTTGCTCCATCCTAGGTAGTTCCTGTGCAGTCAGCAGAAGAGTAGCCTAATAGTTAAAGCAGTGGGCTGAGAACCAGGGAAGTCACTTAATCCTTCCATTGCCACAGGTACAAATTTAGACACTAAGCCTTGTCAGGCTTATGAAAAATACCTACTGTTCTTAAATGTAACACAGATTGAACTGAGAAAAGCGTGAGCTAAATCCATTTTCACTTTCCCCTTCGCCTTACCCACAATGAAACCCCTTCCTGCACAGATAGCTGTGATGTCTGTGTGGCTGCTTTCACTTGCAGGTAGTGCTTCAGTTGCACAGATCTGACTTTTGGTCCAGCGCATACAAGAATATTAATCCATAAGGAAGTTCCTTTTATAAATTGTGGCACAGATTGCTTTAACTATTATTTTTCATGGTACAGCTCTTCCAGCTGATATGTTCTTTGACATTCATTTTATACTGCAATCCTCATTACATAAGAATTGCTCATCACCCATCGGCCTTAAAAACAGAGGACCAACTGTTGGAATAGTCAGAGTATTATTCAGATCCTGTACAACTCTTAGAAAACATAATGGAGCCTTTTGTGAAAGGCCTGCCTTTATTATAGTTTAACTTGAAATTATAATATTCTGCATGCACACTCTCAAATTAGGTATGCCTCTTCCAATGAAAGAATTATTTAACAAGTGAAGAAAGCATGTGGAGCAGTGTTATATAATTCTTTCCAACTCCTCTGTATATGTATGTGCTTGTATGTCTGTTGCCTGTGGCCTTTTGGGTATGGGAGTATGTGTGTGTAGATATGTTCATGTGCTGCTTGCGAGTTTGAGAATATATATATATATCATTTGTGTGCTAGAAATATTGTCCTTTTGTGTGGCAGTAGTATGGTAAATGTTATAAATGTAATTTTTTATTTCATTTGTATAAGTATGACTCTTAGAATATATCTGGTCGGCTTAATTTTTGCATCTCATGCATTGATCATAAACTCTGCCAGTGTCTGTGAAATTGGTTAAAATGGCATCAAGCTGAGTGCTTCTGTAAATGGTGATGGTGGGTAGGAGAACATATGTTATGCGTACCTCATCTTGAAGAAAAAGTGTTTTTAGCTGCTACTGCTGCTGTTAAGGTCTATATTGAAATCTCTAGCTAGTGTTTTATATCTTTTGTGAGAATTTGGTGTCAGCAAATTGAAAAGTGGCATAGTTTTGCTTTGGTGGCATTTGTATAATATAGAAATTTTAATCAAATTGGATAGCCTCTGCATGTGCCTTCAATGTAGGCGGATATATTAGCACAGTGTTGATGTTGTGCACAAATATCTATCATCATACATGTTTTAATAAAGACAATCACTCAATGTGATTTCCTTTGCAGTGAACAGTTGATTCTGTGTGTATAGTGTATATTGAAAAGTTGGGATAGTTACAAGATCATCATGCAGTGTTGAGGTTTCAGCAAAGAGCAAGATATGTGAGGCTGCATAACAAGCATCCCTGCTGATAGCTGGGTAGTATTTTGATAGATATTGAATATTGTGTGGTGTTTGTCTATTGTTTAAATGTGAGGTGGAGGTGTTCAAACTTTGGCATAAGTAGCTTAGACTTGAGTTATGCCAGCTAGTTCAAGATGGAACCATTCTGTTTTGAAATTTTGGATTGTAATGGTCGTCTTTGACAGATGCGGATTTATGTTCTGCCTATTGGAGCGTTGATACAGGGCATAAATGCTTGTCAGCCCTAAACGCAGTGCTGTGTCCGCGGAAGTGGAGAAGAATCTGCAACTACACTAATAGCGGGTTGTGCCCGTGGAAGTGGATAAGAATCTACAACTAATAGCGTTGCTAATAGGTTGAGCCGTTGTAGGCAATTCAAATAGACGTTTAAAAATCTACTGATGATTTATTGGGAGTTTTTTGGAACTACGAACCAACTGAACATTAAAAGTTATCCATGAAATTATAAATTGTCACGTCGGGCAATAGGTTCCTTTTCTACCACATTTATTTGTGCTTTAAATCTTTTGTCAAAGCATTTTAGGTTTAAGACGATAGGTTTAGTAGTGAGGTGTGTCGCACATGGTTGTGTGAGTACACATTAATAGGAAAGGTTCACTGGTTTTTTGGGTAAACCATAAATGAGTGAACAGGAAAATTTGTTGCTAGAGGTAGTATTTCTCATGACAAATATTCCAACATTAAAAGAGAAATGTTAGCTGTTAAGTGCTTTAGGATCTACTATTTTAATTTTTTGGAGGGAATTATTTGAGGTAGATAGTGTGGTTTTTGATTGGATTTCTTTAGCTGTGGCATCTGTAGATGTAGGTTAAATTCACCAAGCAAGAAGAGTTCTGATGAACTTGTAGCTTGAGAGCAAGCCACCAAAATGGTAAAGGGGATAGAAGGATACCCTTATGAGGAAAGGCTTTAAAAGGTTAGGGCTCTTCAACTTGGAAAAAAGATGGCCGAGAGGAGATATGATAGAGGTCTATAAAATAATGAATGGCGTGGAATGGGTAAACATAAATCAGTTGTTTTGCTCCTTCAAAAGGTTGACAGACTAGGGGACATAGAATGAAGCTATGATATAGCCCATTTAAGACTAATAGGAGAAAATATTTTTTCATTCAAGACATAATAAAACTCTAGAATTTGTTACCAGTGCATGCATTAAAAGCTGTTAATGTAGCTGGGTTTAAAAAAGGGTTTGGACAAGTTCCTGGAAGAAAGGTCCATAAAACATTAAAGAGGACTGGGGAAATCCACTACCTTCCCCAGGATAAGCAATGTGGAATCTGTGTACCTTTGTGGGAACCTGACAGGTACTAGAGATTTGGATTGGTGACTGTTGAAACAGGATACTGGGCTTTGATGGACCTTGGTCTGACCCAGTATGGCATATCTTATGTTCTTATAGAAAGCAATGTAGAAGGCTGTTGTCATTCTGTTAATTGTACTGTGACTTTGTGGTCCATCCTGTCTTTTGTGGATGATAATGGCTTCAGCTGGAGAGAGTGAGAATTGGCCATGTATAACTTTCAGACTGCTGTTTTTTTCTTATGTGGATTAGGTGAATGATTAGAACATAAGAACATAAGATATGCCATACTGGGTCAGACCAAGGTCCATCAAGCCCAGTATCCTGTTTCCAACAGTGGCCAATCTAGGTCATACGTACCTAGCAGTTTCCCCAAAAGACACAGGTTCCACAATGCTTGCATTGGGTCAAGCATTGATATCCTGGGTCCCTTTTTAATAATGGTTTATGGACCTTTCCTCCAGGAACTTGTCCAAACCTTTTTTAAACCCAGCTACACTAACAGCCTTTACTACATCCTCCGGTAACAAATTCCAGAGTTTGATTATACGTTGAGTGAAAAAATATTTTCTCTTATTAATCTTAAATAGTTTACCCTGTAGCTTCATTGCATAGCCCAACCTTCCACCCATTCGCCATCCAACCCAGGATGGGCCCTGACCACACACAACAGGTAGATACCTAGAATGACCCCTTCAAGCATTGCCATAGCTGCTCTCTATCTCCTCTCCGTATGGCTAAGTAGTGTTACAGCCTTATCTCCTAACCAAAATCACATAGCAATCCTTCAGAACCATAGGAGGAGATGGTCAAGTGGCTCCCTACCAACAAATCAGAGGAAGCTTCCCGCACGCTCCACCCCCACCTATTACACATCGCACTACAACACAATAAGAAAGCAAAGCAAGAAGAAAACTCCCACCCCCAAAAATCTAAGATGCGCTCTCATAAACACACCCGCTCAATACGCAAGATATGGCCAGTTATCTCCGACATGATATCACTCCATGACCTTGACATACTGTTGATCACAGAGACATGGCTTTCCAGTGATGATAATGTCCTCCTTAACCAACTCTTACCTACCAATTTCTCAATACACACATGCCATAGAAATGACAGAGGAGGACGAGGCGTACTCGCCATCACCAAGACAGACCTCCATTTCCACCTGAGCAACGCAACCAGCACAACACACCTCGACACAATCACTATAACCAACAAACACTGCTCTATCAACCTCCTATACAAGGCCCCATCTACGGACCCGGATGTCCTCTCAACAATAATAGACCTTGCCTCCAATACCCAGAGCCCATGCATACCAAGCTGAGTTCTAGGAGACTTCAACCTACCTTCCTTGCAAGATGCCCAGGCATCAGCCTTCCTCGAAGCTCTCAATGAATTAGGATATAGGCAACTGGTCAAGGAACCCACACACACGAAAGGAGGCGTATTGGACCTGATTTTCGCTCCACAGACAACTTTCAATTCAACCAACGTCCCCTGGTCCGACCACAAGCTGATTTTATTCCAAATACCCCTGCCCAGCAACAGCCAGAAGGAAGCCAGAAGGCCGAGCAGCACCGCCAAGGCACCACCACAAAGGTTCCAGGCCTTCAACAAGGACAGGATTCTAAGTAAAACCTGCCCACTCCTCACCTCCACAGCACACAATCCTGAGGATCTGGTTTCCGACTGGAATAAAAGCCTCAGTACTATTGCTCTACGTACACCATCTAACAAGCCTCCAAGGAAACGAGCCACCGCAGCCTGGTACTCCACTGAGCTGAGATCCTCACTCACCCTCCTAAGGAAGCTGGAAAGACGCTGGCGTCGATCGCACTCCGCAGACAACCAAAGGGTATATAACCTTCACCTGGTAATGCACCGTGAAGCAGTAACAGAGAATATGAGACAATTCCACACAGACACCCTAAAACGATCACTGAAACAAACCGCACGACTTGTTTGTTCTCGTCAAGAACCTAACAAACGAACCAGACCCCGAACAACCAAGCGAGATCCACCCCCAAGAATTTTCGGAGTACCTGCAATCAAAGCTATGCAAAGCTATCTAACACCCCTGACCATCTTCTCCACGCCACCCAAGAAGCACATTCGAGGACACTATTGCTGCGATCTACACTACCACTGCACAAACTGACCCCTGCCCTGCCTTCTGGATAAAAGAGCTACGTCCAACTTTAGCCCTTTTATAGCCAGTTCATGGACCGATCCTTCGCAATAGCGGCATTCCCCCAATCCCTCAAACATACGTCTATCAGACCGCTGCTAAAAAAACAGCAAGCTCGACTCCCAGAAGGTAGACTCGTACAGACCGATATCAAGCATACCACTACTGGCCAAAATAATTGAAAAAGAAGTCCAAAGACAAATTCAATAACACATTGAAGCCTCCGCACCACTGGACCCCTGCCAAACACAGTTTGAGAGTATCTCATGGTGTTGAAAACGCTCCTCACCACACTCCTCAGTAACATAATTACTGGAATTGATAACATCCGTCAAGGGTTTGTCCTCATTTTCATGGACATAGCAGCTGCATTTGACTCAGTAAGCCACGAGCTTCTTCTGGAGTGTCTCAAGGAGAAGGGGATCTGTGATACAGCGCTAGATTGGTGCAAGTCATACCTCTCGGACAGATGGCAGCACGTACGATCAGGGGCTTCAACATTGGAACCATTCCACCAGAAGCAAGGCGTCCCCACAAGGATCCTCCCTCTGCGACATGATGTTCAACATATACATGCAGCCCATCTGTAACCTCATCCAGTCTTTCAATGTTAACTGCTTGATATATGCAGATCATGTACTGCTTTACATGCCATTCTCGACAGAGAACCCAGACCTCTCCCCACTGACTGCTTTAATGCAGTATCCAACTGGCTCCAAATCCAAAACCTCCGAATTCAGCATAAGAAAATAGAGGTCCTTTTCATCACGAGGAATCAAAACTTCACCACACTGCCCTATTTAAAGGTCAAGGAAGCAGAACTACAGACCAAACCCACGATCCGGTCCCTCGGAGTCACTTTTACACCAGCGCCTGGACATGAAGTGCACATAAGCAACATAGCGAGAGCGGTATACCATAAGATCAGAACTCTCAGGCACCTACGCTTCCTGTTGGAACCAGATGACTTCCGGACAATTTATCAAGCGTTGATCATACCACACTTTGATTATGCAAATTCAATCCTAAAGGGACTCCCTCAATCCACCCTGAACCCGCTACAGCTCGCGATGAACGCCGCAGCGAAAGTTCTACATGGAGCATCCAGGAAAGACACATGACGGCCATCCTGAAACATCTCCACTGGCTCCCCTATACATGGCCGATTCGCATTCAAAACCTTACTGCTGACTTTCAAAGCCATCAATGGGCTTCTCCTCCACACCACTAGCAGAGCTTATCCAAGCCACTCCCCCCAACAGGTCCAGAAGATTGGTAGTGGTCAACACACTGATAGTCCCGAAAGTAATAACCCAATGCACCCATGCAACAGAAAACAGTGCTTTCAAATACTCTGCGACTAGATGCTGGAACACCCTACCACCCAGAATCCGGGCTGTCCCTGACCTAGCCCAGTTTAGGAAGGCATTGAAACACCACTTCTTCCTCATGTACTACCCATTTGACAGTGCTACAGTAGCCCCTTCCACTATGTAGCCCTTGCAGTACAATTGAACCTTACCATACAAGACACCCATGACTACGGCTAGCGAGATACGACTTGTCACGTCACCTAGATGTAAATAGTTTCCCCAGGTTATCCAAGTTCTAGTACCTGTTCCTTGTAAACACAGATCAGCCAATGAAATGTGTAAGTTTTATGTTCTATGTGAACCACACTAATGTTGAATAGCGCGGTATAGAAGAGACTCTAAATAAAATAAATAAATAAATGTCCCCTAGTCTTTCTATATTCTGATATCGTAAACAAGCGAACTACGTTTACCCATTCCACTACTCTCCATTCATTAATTTATAGACTTCTATCATATCTCCCCTCAGCCGTCTCTTTTCCCAGGTTAAAGAGCCCTAACCTTTTTAGCTTTTCTTCATAGGGGTATCTTTCCATCCCCTTTACCATTTTAGTGGCTCTTTTCTGAACCTTTCTAATAATGCTATATCCTTTTTTAAGATACAGCGACCAGAATTGCACACAATATTCAAGGTGCAGTCTCACCATGGAATGATATAGAGGCATTATAATATCCTTTGTTTTATTTTCCATTCCTTTCCTTATGAAACCTAGCATTCTATTTGCTCTCCTGGCCGCCGCTGCAACACTGGGACAGAGGGTTTTACCATGTTATCCACAATGACGACTAAATCTTTTTCCTGGTGGTGGTTCCTAATGTGGAACCTTGCATCGTGTAACCATAGTTTGGGTTGTTCTTCCCTAGGTGCATAACTTTGCACTTGTCCCACATTAAATTTCATCTGCCATTTTGATGCCCGGTCTTCCAATTTATCAAGATCCTCTTGCAATTTTCCACAATCCTCATGGGTTTTAACAACTTTAAATAGTTTTGTGTCATCTGCAAATTTGATAACCCCACTCGTTATTCCCTTTTCCAGGTCATTTATGAATATGTCAAAAAGCAGCGGTCCCAACACAGATCCCTGGGGTACACCACTATTCACCTTTCTCCATTGGGAAAATTGGCCATTTAGCCCTACCCTCTGCTTTCTATTTTTTAACCAGTTCCTGATCCACAATAGTACATTGCCTCCTATCCCATTACTCTTTAGTTTTGCCAAAGTCTCTGAAAGTCCAAATACATCATATCAACCGACTCACCTTTGTCTACCTGTTTGTTCACACCTTCAAAAAACATAACAGATTAGTAAGACAAGATCTTCCTTGTCTAAAGCCATGTTGGCTGTCTCCCATTAAGCCATGACTATCCTACATGTTCAGCAATTTTGTTCTTTATGATGGTTTCTACCATTTTTCCCGGTATTGATGTCAGGCTCACAGGTCTGTAGTTTTCCGGATCACCCCTGGAGCCCTTTTTAAAAATTGGCTTTACATTGGCCATCCTCTAATCTTCAGGTATTACAGATGAAATTAATGATAGTTCACAGATTACTAATAGAAAGTCTGCAATATCATATTTCAGTTCTTTCAACACTCTTGGATGTATACCATCCTGTCCAGATGATTTGCTACTCTTCAGTTTATCAGATAGTTTTAATACATCTTCCCGGTGTATTGATATTTTTCATTTCTTTTGCAGTATCACCTTTAAATACCACTTCAGTCATGGGTAACATCCCTAAATTTTCCTCAGTAAAGACCAAAGCAAAAAATTCGTTGAGTGTCTCCTCTATGGCCTTGTCCCCTCTTAGTGCCCCTTTTACCCCTCTATCATCTACTGATGCAACTGGCGTGCTCTAAGGTTTTTTGCTACGATTGTACTTGAAAAAGTCTTTATTATGCGTTTTTTGCTTCCACAGCAAGCTTCTTCTCAAATTCTCTCTTTGCCTGCCTTATCAATGCCTTGCATTTAACTTGCCAGTGCTTGTGCTGTTTCCAGTTTTTGTCGTTTGGCTCTTTTTTCCATTTCCTGAAAGATGCTTTTTTGGCAACAGCCTCTCTGACCTCACCTTTAAACCATGCTGGCAGTTTTTTGGCTTCCTTTCCACTTTTCTTAAAGTGTGGAATACAGCTGGTCTGGGCTTCCAAGATAGTATTTTTGAACAACACCAAGCTTGATGTAAGTCTTTAACCTTTTGCAACTGCTCCCTTTTAGTTTTTTTCCTTACCTATTTTCCTCATTTTATTTTATCATAGTCTCCCTTTCAAAAGTTGAAAGGTAGGACTGTGGATCCCCTTACCATCCCTTCTCCTCTAATAAATTAAACGCAATCATGCTATGATCACTATTGCCAAGTGGCCCCAACACCCTTATCTCTTGCACCAGATCTGGTGTTTCCACTAAGGACTAGATCCAATATGGCTTCCCCTCTGGTCAGTTCATGAACCAGCTGCTCCAAGAAGCCGTCATTTATTTCATCTAGGAACTTTATCTCCCTCGCATACCTGCCATGACACTGACCCAGTCGATACCGGGTAATTGAAATCACCCATTATTATTACTGTGCTGTAACTTTTGTTAGCTTCTTTGATTTCTTTGAGCATTTCATCATCCATTTGTTCATTCTGGCCAGGCGGTCGATAGTATACCCCCACTGCCATCGCCTTCCCCTTTTTACATGGAATTTCAATCCATAGAGATTCTACAGCAAATTTTGTTTCCTGCAAAACTTTAATCCTTTCTGACTCAATGCCCTCTCTAACATAGAGCGCTACCCCTCCACCAATTTGATCAGCTCTATCATTATGATATAGTTTGTACCCAGGTATCACAGTGTCCCACTGATTGTCCTCCTTCCACCATGTCTCTGTTTCTATTGGAGTCTATGCATAGATCACATGAACCCATTTGTGTTTTGATACGGACAAGATCAAATTGTTTGTTTTATATTAAAACTTGATACAACACCCTTTCTCCGGGAAACAAGCAGGTAGTCAGTCTTCACATATGGGTGACGTCGGCATCGATGGAGCCCTCGTGGAAGCATTCCCCCCCAGCTTTCAAAGAAAGCCCTTGGGAGATGCCACCACGCATGCGTGGTCCCCTTCCTGCCCAAGGGTGCCATCTTGCTGAGTTTCCTTTTTTTTTTCCGCAGAGCCCTTCAGACGTTTGTCTGACTTATCCCTGGAAAAAGTTTGATGTTTCTTTCCGAGTTTCACACTCCGCTCGCCTCCGGTATTGCACTGGTACTCTTCCCGCCTACCAGTCTCATTGCCTCAGCGTCGAGCTCGTCTATTTTTCTATTTTTTTTGTTCTTTTCCTGGCGACACTTCGCGCCTTTTTTCTCCAACTGGCAGCCCAGAGAGTCTTCGACCTCGCAGGGTTACTTTTTTCCCCCCCATGGCTACCAGTGGCTTTAAGAAGTGTGATCGGTGCTCTAAAATTATGTCTTTGACTGACACACATGACTGCTGTCTCCACTGCCTTGGGACAGACCCACATTTTGGCAGCCTGTGGTCTCTGAAAGAGAAAATGTCCAGTAAGGCCCTCAAGAGCTGCCAGCAGCAGCACTTTAAGTTTTTCCCGAGTTCCCGTGCCTCTGAGGCCAGGGCTTCGTCTGAGGCCCTGATGTCTCGGCGGAACCTTCCGAACCCAAGCATCCTCGTGGTTCCTCAGAAAGGTTATTTCTCTTGAGGGAACCCAGGAAGAAGAAGAAACCGTTGAAGACGGCGACCTTGGACTAGTTCCGATCAGCCGGGTGCTGCCTGGTCCCGCAGTCTGAGACGTTGGTCCAAGGCCTCTGAGAAGGAGCAGCCTGCGAAGTTCCCCTGGAAGGTTCCAACCGCGGACACGACCTCAGTCCCCTGAAAAACTATCCTCATCGAGGATTCCCCTTCAGGGGAGCCGGTGTCGGCCTGAGTCCCCCGGTGCCTGCACCGAAGGCTGCAGAGACTTCTGGTCTGGAGTCCAGAATGGCAGCCCTGTGTATAATCACAGCTCAATCTTTATATTTACTGTTTGGTGTTTTAATTTTTGGTTTACTGGTTTTTATCCTTTAAGGACACTTTTCAATACACTTGCACTAGTGGTTTCATTTGTGCTTTTCTCTGGGATCACGGCTCTCCTACCATGATCCTACCTTTAATTGTATTTATTATTTTTTTAATGTCCTTTTCTATGGAAAATGTAACAGCAGCATCTTCAAATAAGAGCAGATAATTGCCCTTTACGATTTGGCTTTATGGGACACCTTTGCCTCGCATTTAGTTCCATTTTCTGATGTCTTTTTTATTAGCGTTGCCTTCTGTCATTTGATTTAGTAGAACGGTCCTTCTGATAATTGGTTACCAACTTTCAACCCCCCCTTTTTTATACCTTCCTTATATCATTTACATTATTCTCTCTTTGCAATTTATCTCATTTGTTGCCTTCTATCTCGACCCGGTTAGTCCCTAAGAACATAAGAACATAAGATATGCCATACTGGGTCAGACCAAGGTCCATCAAGCCCAGTATTCTGTTTCCAAGACCATCTATACAAAAATAGTAAATAGTTTTACATAGGATCTGTCATTATTTTCTGGCTGAGATTTCATTATGGGACTTTCCGTGATCACTCCTTCCCTTGTAGACAGTTTTTTCATAGTTGACAGTGGCTGTCACATCGATACTTCTTCATTAGCATATTTATATTTATTGGTAGATCATAATTTTAACCTTTCACTCCATTTTACTCCTTTGTTTATAACTCCTTATCATATTATGTTTTACCCCCTTTTTATCTTATTTTTGTTTTGTTTTTAAGACGGTGGCCTGTTTTTAATCTTTGACCTTTGGCGGCAGGAAAAGTGTTTTAAAAGCCATCTCAGCTGGCTGGCAATCTCTTTCTGGTCATTTGACTTGAGAAATCAATTTGGCGCATTTGTTTGGTTAGGTTCCTTTATAATTTCACTACCATTCTTAATAAGATTGGATATAGTTCCGACATGATCGGGTTTACACTTCTGTTCTTCAGTGTTAATTGTTTTTATACAGTGGCAGGATTTTGAAAGGTACTTGGAACCTCTCAGGAATGTTTTTAAACATATATTCGTGGTCCTCATCTTTTTTCCCTCCCTTGGGGGCAGTCATTACTTTATTGGCACCATTGGTGACCTACTATTGATAGCTTTTCTGATATAGCTCACTATGCAGTTTTATTTGTTTTATTGGTCCCCTTTTTTAATAATTTTGGTTTTATATTTAGTACGATGTTTTTACGTTATTTTGTATCATTATCTTTTATAGTTTTGTTTGTTTTAATAATATGTTTTTATATTGTATTTATTATGATTATGTATTTTCATTGTTTTTATTGTACTTTTTTGAGGTTTGTTATCCTTATTTCCCCTTGAAGAAGGCCTTACCGGCTGAAACACATTGGGGCTTAATAAAAACCTGAAATCCACCAGTCTGTGTACCAGCTCCTTTGCTTCCTAGTATTATGCTGCTGGTACTTGGTTGCCCTCCTTTGGTTGTTCCATTATTACTGGGCTCTATAAGGAGCTTTTGGGCATAGTTCCTGGCCAGTGATTGTCACTTCTGTCATTTTTTTTATTCACAAAGTTATTTATATTCTGCTAATCTAAGAAACTATTTTGGTGGATTACATTAACTACTTAGATTTTAGGCTATACATGGCAGTGAACTGATTAACGGTTCTGAACATGTATGCAAAGTCTCAGTTAAACATGCGGTAAATTAAGATCAAATAAGGTTTTGAAATTATGAAAAGAATTGTCTTGACAGTGTGATCAGCCTGCTTTTGATGCAGGTGTATTATGAGACCTTTTCAGAATATTTTTAGCTCTTCACAACTTCTGACCATCAGCACACACTATCTTGAGTCCGTGGTTGCATTCTGTAACATGGTGATGGGAAGTATGGAAAGGTGCAAGGATGCATTAATATTTTGTTTAATAAACTTACCACTATTATAATAAGACAATAATGCATTCAGTCACCTTCTGGCATATTTATTTTAGAGTCTGTATGAGGAAGCAAGAGTAACCAAAAAAATAGGGGCAAAATTTAAATTTAGTGCTACGAGTATAGCAACAGAATCCTTGAATAACTTGCAGTTTCATTGCATTGTTCTAATTTGTGATTTTCTGCATTCTTTCCTCTTAATTCATGATATATTTTAGATATTAATATAATTGTGGAGGATATATAACCCCAATTTTGCATAGATCATCTAGGTAGTAAAAGGGACATCTAAGTCTGGATGTTCACAATTTGCAGAGTTTTATGCAACCCCCCCCCCCCCCCAAAAAAAAAAAAACTTGGTTAACACAGAACCTTTTTAAAATTCTTCTAAGGCCCCATGAAAAACACATGTATCTTGCAGCATGTCCAGTGTAATGGCCATTGTATAAAAAACATAGCCAAAAATAGAGTGGCATCACATGAAGCTTTAACCGAGTAAGTGGTCATTTTGATTTCTACCCATTTGGTTGACTCGCATGCCACAGAACAGATGTTAATAACAACTTACAGTTTTTTTATGAAGTAGACATACAGTATATTTCCTTTGCTAAATAGGAAATACACATTGTGCCATTTAGATATTTAAATACCATGCAAGCATTATACAATTCCCTCCATAACAATTAATTGTTTCATTTGCCAGCCAGAAAACAAACTGCTTGGAGTTTCAATGTCAAATGAAGTGCTTAATTTATAATTGTGCAGCTGTATCCTGTCTCAAAGCAAGTGGATGCCCTTGTCACAGCATTCACTAAGTGCACAACTACCCATGTGGAAGAAAGTGCTGTGCTTAAGGAGATTCTCCTAAAGAATGCATTCACAGAATCGTCTTGGTAGCCATAGTTTAAGGCTGGTAGACCGGAGTCTAGAGCCACGTTTGTGGCTGAAGTTCGATATGACCTAAATAGTTTTTCTTCTCTAAGTCAATGGTGGCAGTTGTCATGGGTAGGTGGTGGCTCTGGCTTTGCAACTGGGCAGTACATGCTGCCTCCAACTTGTCTCGGCAAACTCCCTTTTAGGGACACGATCTTGGAGGGAAGCTTGAAAAGTTGATGAAAGACATGGGTAAGTCCTGTCATCAAAGGCTGCCAGAAGACTCACCTAAAGGCGTTTTGCTTGTTCTCTTTAAGAACTTCTCACAGAGCTTGGAATGTTCAAGGGCATGCAAAAGCTTGAGTTCGGGCTATTCCTTTTATGGTTCCAGGCCCAAGAAGGGCCAACCTTTTCAGAGTCCACAGCAGTCTTGAGATTCCTTTGTGGGCACTATCAGAGCCGAAAAGCCCCTCACGATGAAATCCAGCAGGTCTCTTCTGAGATACAGATGATAGGAGGGCTGCTTTGGCAGTTCCTCTTGGAATGGACCCAGACCAAATCAGACCAATGTGGGGTATGTAATGGAATTTGCAAAGCCTCTAAGAGATGCCTTTTATTCAACCTCTCTATGACTCCATGCTCAAGCAAGTGGCAATTATGGAAACCTTTACAGTGTCTACTGCAGTCGCAGACTCTTTTCCCCATGCCTTGCACAGGGCAGAAGCAGGGCTAATATTCCACTTACTATGTGGTGCTCCAAAAGGACAGTTCATTTTAGTCCATCCTGGACCTGAAAGTGGTCAGTGTCGCTTTATCCATTTTTGCTTGGAGACAATCCAGTCAGTCAATGCATCTGTTGGCCAGGAGAGTTCCTGACCTCCCTAATTCTAGCCAAGGCTTACTTCCCCTCAGGAAACAGCATCATCAGTTCCTATGCTTTTGTATTATGAGTCATCCTTTCCAGTTCTGAGCTCTGCTTTTTAGCTTAACTACAGCCCCCCACACTTTCTGAAAGTGGTGGTGATAGTGGAAGCATTCCTGCACAAGCAGAGGATTTGGGTTAACCTAAATCTAAATGATTGGCTGATTTGGTCAGACTCCTTGTAGAAATTGAGAGGGCACTGCTCTCGTGATTTTAGTGGATGGAAATTACCACAAGAGCAGCCTCAATCCCTCATAGGAGTTGGAGTATTTGGGGTCATGTTTCAACACTCTTCAGGGTCAAGTTTTCCTCATGACAGATGATTCTGAAAATGCAGAAACAACTCTTGGAGTTGTGCCTGCAGTCTGGTGCCCCCCTCCCCCCAAAGGCCTGGGACTATCTTCAGCTCCTGGGGTCCATGGCATCAACTCTGGAGCTGGTCCCATGGGCCTGGGCACATATGTGCCCACTTAAGAGACACCTGTTGTCCTTCTGGTCTCTGTGCTTTCAACATTTTGACCAGACCCTACTTCTCCCTTAGGAGCTCAGGGAACAGTTAGCATGGTGGCTTCAATCCAACCATCCCATAGTTGGTATGGCAGCTAGAAGCCCCAGATTGGGTAGTTCTCATCACAGATTCCAGCCTTAAAGGCTGTGGGATTGACAGTCTAGGCCAGTTGATGCAGGGGGTTGGTACCTTCAGGAGGCATCCTAGCCAATCAGTTGGCTGGAGACCAGAGCAATCTGTCTGGTACTGGAGATGTTTCAAACCTTACTAGCTGGCAGAATGGGCCGTGTGTTCTCAGACAATGCCATAGTGTAAAAATGTCAAACAAGTAGGGACTTGAAGCACTGGGATGGCACGCGAGTCGGTTACACTGTGCATCTGGGTGAAGGAGCACCTAATGGCTCTGTTAACAGCCCATGTAGTGGGTGTTGATGACATTCAAGGCTGACTTCCGAGTCAGAACACAGAAGGCCCTGGGGAATGGAAATTGAAACCCCATGCATTCAGTCTTGTTGCAAAGGTGGGACTTCCCAGTATTCAATCTGATGACCATGTGGGCCTTGCCAAGGTAAGCAACCTCTTCAGTCACCAGAGAGACCTGCAAGCACTGGGCTCAGATGCCCTGCTACAGAAGTGGCTCCAGAAGGGGATTCTCTGTCTTTCCTCCATGACCTTTGGTGAGCCGCCTCCTGTGTAGGAGTCAATCTCACATAAGTTTGGTGATCCTGATAACCCTAGACTGACCACGTGGAGATGGTACACAGATCTCATGGGGGCTGTTAGTGTGCTCCCTGCTCCAGCTCCTGCAGGGAAGGACTTTCTTCATCAAGGTTCCCTAATAATGGAATATCCCCACTCCCTTCTCGCTTATGGCTTGTCCTTTGAGTGGCATAAGCTCTTCGAGAGGTTACTCAAGAGTGATAGTGGATACTTGCCCAGGGCCCGGAGGACCTGAACCTCCTTAGCCTATATGAGGGCTTGAAGGTGTTTTGAGAGGTGCTGATCTTCTCAGGCCCTGTCTGCTGGAAAAGTGGATATAGGTGCTGTTCTTCCTGCAGGCGGGCTTGGTCCAGGGGTTGACCCTGAACTCCCTTCAGATTTAGGTAGCGACCAAGGATGTATTCAAGGGATGTCCTTGGCAGTGCACCCTTGTTTCTCACTTCTTTAGGGGGAGATTAAGCAGATTTGTCCTCCCATGCAGCCAGTAGTCCCCTAGTGGCACCTCTTATTGATGTTAGACATTGAAAGGGCCCCCTTTCAAGGCTTTTATCAAAAATCTAATTCTTACAGTAAAACAGGGTTTCTGGTAGCTATTGCCTCTGTCAGACGGACTTTCCTGGTACAAACCCTTTTTGATCAGTACCATCTATCTCCAGGAACAAGCAGGAATTAGTCCTCACATATGTGGTACGTCGGAACCGACTGAGCCTGCGCGGGAAAGCTCCCCAGCTTCCCAGAAAGGAAAGCTTTTGGGGCCTCCCACAGCGCATGCGCGCTGCCCTTCCCGCCTTCCTGACCAACTCTCCTCAGTTCTTCTTTTTCCGCGGAGCCAGCAGTCGTGTTCCTGTCACCGCTGAAGAAGTTGTTATTTTAATTTGTTTCTTTGGCCGCGTGTCTGCCTTCCCCGATTCCGGACAGGTACCGCCGGTCTTTTTTCTTTATTTCTTAAAAAACAAAACAAAAACATATCTTATTTTTCACCAATTGGTGTGTTTGTTATTTGTGGCCTCTAGGCATTCACAGAATTCTCCCTCATGGAGTAACAAGCCTCTGGTTTTATAAAATGCAACAAGTGTAGCGGTTCTATATCAGTCACAGACACCCATGAATGGGTGTCTTAAATGTTTGGGGCCTGACCACTCTATTCCGGATTGTCCATCCTGCTCTCTGATGTCCAAGCGTGGCTTACAGAACCGAGCAGCCAAGTTTTCATATGCTGTTTTGTACAGATACTACAGAATGAGCATCCTCCAGGTCTTCCTCTCCTGATGGATCTCAGGTAACCAAACATTCTTCCGGCAGGTCCTCAAAGGGCAAATCTCCCTCTAAGCATCGAGAGGCCCTTGGGCTTGACCCTGAGGACCCTGCCCCTGCCAAACAACCCCGGCGGGAAGCTCCAGCTTCCAAAGCTGCTCCTATGGGGTTACAGGTTGACATCGATGGCACGGCCTCGACCGATCACCTGTTAGACTGCTCTAGGGTACTACCGGCCCATACCGGTACCGACATCCAGGCAGTCGTGGCGTCTATGGATAATACCGTTCAATCTATGCAGCAGGCCATAATGGCTTTTATTAAAGCTGCAACGCCCTCGGTACCGCACCAAGCGGTTCCGGTACCACAACCGATACCGGTACCCAGAGCATCCACTTCCACCAGGATACCGGTTCCGGTTCCCGGTTCCGGGGTTTATCCCGATACCGATCCGGTTCCGGGTACGCCCGATGTGGATACCGGTCGATACGCGTATCGATCTTTGGAAGCTAATAGACGATACTTAGAGTCTTCTGATGATTCCGATACCTCAGAAGACTCTGCTGAAGTATCTCTTACTCTTCCTGAGGAGCCCTCTTCTCCAAAGAGGAGAATGTCTCCTCCAGAGGATTTGTCCTTTCAAGACTTCATTCTTGAACTAGCCAAGGGGCTCTCAGTTTCAGTAACCTCTGAAAAAGAACCTAGAGCAAAAAAATTAGATATTTTGGGATACTCTAAGGTTCCCAAAGAGGCAGTCACCTTGCCCATCCATGAAATTATTCAAGAACACATGATGGACTTATGGGAGACTCCTCTCACCTTATCTCCACATTCTTGTCGTTTGGACACCATGTATCGTGTCCCTCCTTCTCCTGGTTTTCAAAAAACTCAGCTTCCTCACCACTCTATTGTGGTACAGTCAGCTATGAAAAGGATAAAGAGTACCAAAAGACACTCTTCCACTCCCCCAGGAAGAGAATGTAGGACTTTGGATGCTTTTGGTAGGAAATCTTCCAAGCCAGTATGCTTATTGCCAGAATCAATTCATACAGCCTCTATATGGGCATGTTTCTGAAGGAGATTGCACTGAAGGTACGCCATTTCCTCCCCTTTATCCCAGAGGATAGGAAGGAGGAATTCCTTCTTTTGGTAAAGCATACCCAAGATGTTTCAAAGTTCTCCAACAGAGCTGCCTTTGACTCTTTTGAGGGTGCTAGCAGAGCCTCGGGCATTGCCATAGCTGCTCGCAGAATTGCTTGGTTCCAGGCCTCTGACCTAGAACCCTGGGTCCAAGATGGGTTGGGCAATCTGCCCTATACAGATGAAAATCTGTTTGGCAAGGAGTGGCAAATCAAAGCCACTCAAATGGATGCAGAGAATGCTGCTTTAGATAGACTTTCTAAGTCTACCTCTACCCCTGCCAAGAAAAAATCTTTTAAGAAGCCTTTCTACAAAAAGACCAGATTTTCCACAAATACTGGCCAACAATCTTCCCAAGTTTGCTTTGCTCCTAAGCGTCAGCAATCTAAACAGGCCAGGGCAAAACCTGCAGGGACTGCTACAGTTCAGCAGTCTCAACCTCCTCAGGGTTTTTGACTTACTTCTAGAGAACTTAACTTTTCTGGCTCTACAACAGCCAGAGCCTCTCACCATTCCAGGAAGGTTAACTCATTTTGCTCCCAGATGGGAGCAAATCACATCAGAACAGTGGACCCTCTCTATCATCAGAGAGGGCTACAAACTACATTTCTCCAGCCTTCCTCCCCATACCATGGTGAGACATTTCAATTCTCCCCCATCTCTCCTGCACCTGTTGGGTCAGGAGGTGACCACCCTTCTTGCCCAAAGGGCAATAGAAGAGGTTCCTCTTCTTCAACAGGGGTCAGGATTTTACTCCCCTTATTTTCTCATTCCCAAGAAAACAGGGGGATACAGACCCATTCTGGATCTGAGAGAATTGAACAAATTTCTATGCAAGGAGAAATTCAAGATGCTCTCTCTAGGTACTCTCCTTCCATACCTGCAGAGTCAGGATTGGCTTTGTTCTCTAGATCTAAAGGATGCGTACACGCATATACTCATCCATCCATCCCACAGAAAATTCCTACGGTTTCTGTTCCAAGGAAAACATTTCCAGTACAGAGTACTCCCCTTCGGTCTAGCCTCTGCTCCAAGAGTGTTCACCAAATGCATGTCAATAGTGGCTGCATTTCTACACACCCTGGGAATTTTTGTTTTCCCATACCTGGACGACTGGCTCATCCGAGCTCCATCTCAGTCTGAGGCTCAGACTTCCCTGGACCACACCAGACGCATACTGCAGTATCTGGGACAGGGTAAACTATTTAAGACTAATAAAAGAAAATATTTTTTCACTCAACATGTAATCAAACTCTGGAATTTGTTACCGGAGGATGTAGTGAAGGCTGTTAGTGTAGCTGGGTTTAAAAAAGGTTTGGACAAGTTCCTGGAGGAAAGGTCCATAAACCATTATTAAGAAGGGACCCAGGATATCAATGCTTGAACCAATACAAGCATTGTGGAACCTGTGTCCCTTGGGGAAACTGCTAGGTACATATGACCTAGATTGGCCACTGTTGGAAACAGAATACTGGGCTTGATGGACCTTGGTCTGACCCAGTATGGCATATCTTATGTTCTTATGTTCTTATGTTATGTTCCATCCGGTCCCATTGCTTTGTCTACTTTAAGTTGAGCTAGTTTCTCACGAACACAGTCTTCTGAAAATTGTTCAAGATGTCCCTCGCTTCTGTTCCAGTTTGTAGCTGTTTTCTGAGGTCCTGCTCCTGGTTCTTCATCTGTGAACACAGAACAGAAATATTTATTAAGCAATTCCTCTTTATCCTCATGAGCTTCTACATATGCCTCCCCTTCATCCTTGAGTTTGATAATACCACTTTTGCCCTTCCTTTTCTCACTAACATATCTGAAAAATGTCTTATCCCCCCATTTTATTGCATTGGCTATTTCCTTCTTTTTTTGAATCTTTGCTTTCCTGACTACTTTGCTAGCTTCTCTAAGTTTTTACAAATATAGATGCATGTCTTCCCCTCTCTGTGATCTCTTGTATTTCATGAAGGCCTCACTCTTTTTCTTCACTTTTTCAGCTACCTCTTTCAAAAGCCATAGCAGTCTCCTTTTCCTTTTACCTTTATTTACCATTTTAACAAAACGGTTGGTAGCCCTTAAAATATCTCCATTCATTTTTGCCCAATGTTTTTCTACATCCCCCATCTTTTCCCATCATGCTAACGACTCCCTGAGGTATTGGCCCATCTTGGCAAAGTTAGTCTTCGTAAAGTCTAAGACGCTTATCTTTGAATGGATTCTAACAGCCCTAGTCCTAATACTGAACCACACCATCTGGTGATCACTGGATGCAAAATGATCTCCTACTATAACATCAGAAACACTTTCACCATTGGTAAGCACCAAGTCCAGTATGGCCCCTTCACGTGTGGGGTCTGTTACCAATTGCTTGAATAGTTCTCCCTGTAGAGAATCCAGGATCTCTTTACTTCTAGATGATACTACAACAGGAATGTGCCAATCAACATCTGGCATATTGAAATCCCCTATCAGTAGCACTTCCCCTTTCCTAGCAGTGCTGCATATGTCTTCAATTAACTCTGTCCACCTCTTCCTCTTGTGAGGGAGGTCTGTATATCACGCTAATTGAAATAGATTTCTCTTTCCCTCTTTCTAGTTTAACCCACAATGCCTCCTCTCTCCCTTTTACGCACTGTAATTCCAAAGCTTTAATAGTATTTTTTCATATAGTGCCACTCCTCCTCCCCTTCTTCCTACCCTGTCCTTTCTGAATAAAGTATAGCCAGGTATAGTTACATCCCAGTCATGGTTTTCTGTGAACCATGTTTCTGTAACTACCACTAAATCCAAGTCGGCCACTCCCACCGAAACTTCAACATCAGGGATCTCATTCCCCATGCTATGGGCATTTATACACACTGCTTTCCATATGTTACCCCTGTTACCCACTTCCATAAAGGTATTTAATGCATCACTTACCTGTGGGCTTTTTTCACCCATCCCCAAAAAATCTAGTTTAAGCCCTCTTCAGTAGATTAGCCAGTCTACTACTGAAGACGCATTGACCTTTCTTGGACAGATGGACGCCATCTCTGCTCTGCAACCCTTGGAACAGCATCCCATGGTCTAGGAAACCAAAAAGCTCTCGATGACACCATCCACACAGCCATGCATTCATCTCCAGGATGCGAGCCTCTCTGCCTTGGCCTTTACCCTCAACAGGGAGGATTGAGGAGAACACCACCTGTGCACCTAACTGCTTCACCCTCTATCCCAGAGCCATGAAGTCACTTTTGATATGCTCAGAGGAATACCTGGCAGTATCATTTGTTCCGACATGGAATAGCAACATTGGTTAATAGTCAGTGGGCTTGATGAGTCTCAGCAAACTCTCCGTAACATCTTGGATTTTGGCACCAGGCAGACAGCATACCTCTCTGGACATCAAGTCTGGTCAGCAGATGGACGCCTCAGTACCCCTCAGAAGAGAGTCACCAACCACCACTACCCTTTGCTTCCTTGTGGTCACTGATTCTGCAACTTTGGGGGTACTTGAGCTCTGGTTCTTCCCTTTCCAGGGATATTTTCACCTCCTCCCCTTCCAGGGCTGCATAATGGTTCTCCAATTCAAGGGCTGGAGATGTTGGACGGGTGATTCTGCAGGCCCTGGTGACTTGTGTCCAACCTTCGTCATTCTGTTGGCACCCATCTTCTCCTCTGCTAGAGAGTTTGGATGATCTCCAGGAACAAGCAGGAATGTGCCAGATGTTGATTGGCACATTCCTGCTGCAGTATCATCTAGAAGTAAGGAGATCCTGGATTCTCTACAGGGAGAACTATTCAGGCAATTGGTAACAGACCCCACACGTGAAGGGGCCATACTGGACTTGGTGCTTACCAATGGTGAAAGTGTTTCTGATGTTGTAGTGGGAGATCATTTTGCATCCAGTGATCACCAGATGGTGTGGTTCGTATTAGGACTAGGGCTGTTAGAATCCATTCCAAGGTGAGGTTCTTAGACTTTAGGAAGACTAACTTTGCGAAGATGGGCCAATACCTCAGGGAGTCGTTAGTGGGATGGGAACAGCTGGGGGATGTAGAAAAACAGTGGGCAAAACTGAAAGGGGGTATTTTAAAGGCAACCAACCTTTTTGTTAAAATGGTAAATAAAGGCAAAAGGAACAGGAGACCGCTATGGATTTCGAAGGAAGTAGCTGAAAAAGTGAAGAAAAAGAGGGAGGCCTTCATGAAATACAAGAGATCACAGAGAGAGGAAAACAGGCATCTGTATTTGGAAAAACTTAGAGAAGCTAGCAAAGTAGTCAAGAAGGCAAAGATTCAAAAGGAGGAGGAAATAGCCAATGCAATAAAATGGGGGGATAAGACATTTTTCAGATATATTAGTGAGAAGAGGAAGGGCAAAAGTGGTATTGTCAGACTCAAGGGTGCAGGGGGGGAATATGTAGAAGCTGATAAGGATAAAGCGGAATTGCTTAACAAATATTTTTGTTCTGTGTTCACAGATGAAGAACCAGGAGCAGGACCTCAGAAAACACCCACAATTAAGAACAGAAGCGAGGGACATCATGAACAATTTTCAGAAGACTGTGTTCGTGAGAAACTAGCTCAACTTAAAGTAGACAAAGCGATGGGACCCTATGGGATACACCCAAGAATACTGAGGGAACTTGGGGACGTTCTAGCAACTCCACTGACTGACCTTTTCAATGCCTCGTTGGAGTCGGGAGTGGTGCCAAAGGACTGGAAAGAGGCTCATGTGGTGCCTTTACACAAAAGCGGAAGTAAGGATGTGGTTGAAAACTACAGGCCGGTTAGTTTAACTTCGGTGGTGAGTGGATTGTTGGAAGTGCTGCTGAAAGAGAAAATGGTGAGGTTTCTGGAGTCCAGCGGATTACAGGATCCGAGGCAGCATGGATTCACCAGAGGCAGGTCTTGTCAGACAAATCTGATTGATTTCTTTGACTGGGTGACCAGGGAGTTGGACCGAGGGAGAGCTCTAGATGTGGTGTATTTAGATTTCAGTAAAGCCTTTGACACTGTTCCTCACAGGCGACTTGTGAACAAACTGAGCACCCTAGGGATGGACCCTAGGGTTGCTGCTTGGGTTGGAAGTTGGTTGGGTGGGAGGCGACAAGGAGTACGCGTGAATGGAGCTCACTCTGAGGAGAGGGATGTTGCCAGTGGTGTGCCCCAGGGATCTGTCCTTGGTCCGATTCTTTTTAACATCTTTGTTAGTGATATAGCGGAAGGGCTGTCGGGTAAGGTTTGCCTCTTTGCGGATGATACCAAAATCTGCAATAGAGTGGACACCCAGGAAGGTGTAGATAACATGAGGAGGGATCTAGCTAAGCTTGAAGAATGGTCTAGAATTTGGCAGCTGGGATTTAATGTTAAAAAATGTAAGGTCATGCATTTGGGCTGCAGCAATCCAAGGGAGCAATACAGTATAGGAGGTGAAGTACTTTTGTCCACTACTGAAGAGCGGGACCTAGGCATGGTTGTGTCTGATGATCTTAAAGTAGCTAAACAGGTAGAAAAGGCGACGGCAAAAGCTAGAAGGATGCTTGGGTGCATACGGAGAGGAATGGCTAGCAGAAAAAAGGAGGTGATAATGCCTCTGTATAAGTCTTTGGTGCGACCTCATTTGGAGTATGGTGTGCAATTCTGGAGACCGCACCTTCAAAAGGATGTGAACAGGATGGAGTCGGTGCAGAGGGTTGCTACTAAAATGATTAATGGGCTTCATTATAAAGCATATGAGGACAGACTTAAGGATCTTAATATGTACACCTTAGAGGAAAGGCGGGATAGAGGTAATATGATTGAGATGTTTAAATACCTGGCATAAATGTTCAGGAGAGAGACTCTTTCAATTGAAAGCAAGTTCTGCTATGAGGGGACATGGGATGAGGGTGAAGGGAGATAGATTCAGGAGTGATATGCGGAAATATTTCTTTACAGAAAGAGTAGTGGATCCATGGAATAGTCTCCCAGTGGAGGTGGTAGCGATGAGGACAGTAACTGAATTAAAAAAATCATGGGACCAACATAGAGGATCTCTAAAGGTTAAAAGTGGACTGTTGTAGTTGTTGTTATGGAAGGACAGACTAGATAGGCCATGTGGTCTTTTTCTGTCATCATGTTTCTATGTTTCTATGTAATGTAGTCTTCACATATGGGTACCGTCGACACCAACGGAGCCTGTGTGGGAACGCTCCCCAGCATCCAAAAGGAAAGCTTTTGGAAGCATCCCACCACGCATGCGTGCTGCCTTCCCGCCCAACTGCCTCTCTCACTTCAGTTCTTCGTTTTCCACGGAGCCGACAGGATGTGACCCCTGTCACCGCAGATAATCTTCTCTTATTTTTATATTTTTTGTGGTTGCGTCTGCCTTCCGGTACCACCGGTGATTTTCTTTCTTTTCTTCTAAAAATATTTCAATTTTAGTGCTTTTTCAGGAGTTTCTCCCTGCTCTGGTGCTTGGCGCCATTTTGGGCATTAGGCCCTCTTTTCCCTTACCATGGAAAAACCAGCCACTGGTTTTAAAAAATGTTCAAAATGTGGCGGTACAATTTCTATTACCGACATCCATGACTGGTGTCTTAAATGTTTAGGTCCTGACCATTGCCCTGCGGAGTGTCCCTCCTGCAGGAATTTGACAATAAGAAGTCTTCAGAATGGAGCAAATCAACTCGTTGCCCTTTTTGCTTCAGACACGATGTCTGTAGCATCGATGTCTTCCAGGGCTTCTACTTCTTCCCAGGGATCTCAGGTAACTAAACACAAGTCTTCTAAGACTAGCCGGTCATCGAAGGGTAGATCTCCCTCTAAACATCGAGATGCCACTGGCGGTGCCCTCGGACATTTCACCAGTAAACAGCCCCTGCAGAAGTCTTCGGGCTCCAAAGCTTTATTGGGGCTCCAGGATGTTCCCGAGGCCTCGACCTCATTGGAACTACTGGTGCCATGCTCGGGGGTTGTGGCTGCTTCCACCGGTACCAACACCCTGGCATCGGCAGTGGACAAAAGACTCCTCGCTTTGACCTCTGTCTAGTGACCTTTTAGCTACTTTGGTACCGCTAAAGTTGCGGCAGGTGGTTCCGCAGGCACCGGTACCAATGCCGGTACCGGTGCCATTGCCCTCAGTACCTGTTTCAAAAGGCATGCTTCCCCCGATGCCGAGTTTGGAATCTCTCTCCAGCATGGGAGATCAGGTACTGACTCGTTTCAGTACCGACATCGAGCGGTACTGACGCCATCTGCTTCGGGAGAACCCGGTGCTTCCTCCTTTTGAGTCTTCCGATTCCAATGACTCGGATGATTCCACCAGTACCAGAGCTGAACTTTTACAAGATTCAACTCCTTCTCCTCAACGCAAAATGTCCCCTCCTGAGGATATGTCTTTTCATGATTTTGTATGTGATATGGCAAAGGGTCTTGCCATTACAGTAGTACCAGAAAAGGAGCCTAGGGCAGAAGAATTGAGAATTCTTCAATATCCTTTGGCTCCAAAGGAGGCAGCTATGCTTCCTATACACCAGATCTTACATGATCTAATGTTAAGAATGTGGGAAGCTCCTTTAACAGTATCTCCACATTCTAGACGTCTTGACACTATGTATCGAGTACCACCTTGTCCAGGGTTTCAGAAGACTCAGTTATCACATCATTCTATGGTGGTAGAGTCCACCATGAGGCGGATTAAGAGTGCTAAAAGACACTCTTCCAATCCACCAGGTCGTGAGTCTAGAACACTGGATGCCTTTGGTTGTCGATGCTTTCAGTCCTCCATGCTATCAGCAAGAATCAGTTCCTATATATTATACATGGTAATGTTTCTTGAACAGGTTACAAAAGACTTGGAACTTTTGAACCCTTTTCTTCAAGAGGATAAACGGACAGATCATTTGACTTTGGTCAAACATGCTCAAAATGTCTCTAACTTTATGAATCGTGCTACCTTTGACTATTTTGAATGTATTAGCAGAACGTTTGCTATATCCATAGGAGCACGTCGTATTGCCTGGCTCCAAGCTTCAGACTTGGAGGAATGGGTGCAAGATAAGCTGGGAAATATTCCTTGCACAGGAGAAAATCTCTTTGGCAAGGATTGGCAGCTCAAAGCTAATGAAATTGACACTGATAATACAACTTTAGACAGATTGTCAAAATCTACAGCTAACCCAGCCAAGAAAAAGGTTTTCAAAAAAACTTTTTCTCTAAAAAGAAAAAATTCTATCCATCTTCCACCCAGCAAACACATGATCTCCAGGAACAAGCAGGTATGAGTCTTCACATATGGGTACGTCGGTACCGACGGAGCCCGCGCGGGAATGCTCCCCAGCATCCAAAAAGAAAGCTTTTAGGAGCATCCCACACACTGCCTTCCCACCCATTTACTTCCCTCTCATCAGTTTTCTGTTTTCCGTGGAGCCGGCAGGACGTATTCCTGTCACCGCAGAAAATTCTTCTTTTTATTCTTAGTTTTTTGTGGTCGCGTCTGCCTTCCCTCGACGCCACTGGTACCGCGGGTGCTTTTCTTTCTTTTTCCTGAAGAATTTCTTCTTTTCTTAGAAATTTTTTCCTATTTAGTGCCTGACGGTTTCTAGGCCACTAGGCCTTTACCCTTCCATTATGGAAAAGCCAGCCACTATCCTTAAGAAATGCTCAAAGTGTGGCGGTACAGATATTTTTTCAGACACTCATACTTGGTATCTAAAATGTTTAGGTCCTGACCATTGCCCGCTGGAGTGTCTCCTGCTGGAGCTCAAACAGAAGAAGTCTTCAGAATCGAGCACAACTTGATACCCGCTTCACATTGCTCTCGATGTCACCAGCTAGAATATTTTCTTCTTCATAGGATCAGGTAACCAAACAAAAGTCTGTAAAGACTAGCCAGTCCTCGAGTGGTATATCTCCTTCTCAGCATCGAGATGGCTTCAGCCTTGCCCTCGAGGACATCTTGACAATAAAGCCCCTGCGGGAGTCTTCGGGCTCCAAAGCATTAACGGGGCTCCAGGTTGTTCCCGGGGTTCTTACCTCGATGAACATACCTGGGCCATGCTCGGTGGTTCTGACTGCTTCGAGCAGTACCGACACACCGGCATTGGCTATGGTGATGGATGAAACGCTCCTCACCGATGAACGTAGTCTAGCACTCTCGGCTACTTCGGTACCGCTAGAGTTGCTGCAGACTGTTCCTCGAGTATCAGTATCGGCTTCGGTACCGGTACGGTATCGACATCCGCATCGGTGTCGGTACCGTCCATGCTTGCTTCGACAGAATCACTTTCCTCGATGCCAAGCCTGGAATCGATCTCTAGCATGGAGGATTGGTACCGACTCGTCTCGGTACCGACCTCGGGCGGTACCGAAGACATCGCTTTAAAGAAAATCTGATGCTTCATCCTTTTAAGTCTTCTGATCCCGATGACTGGGATGAATCCATCGGTACCAAAGCTGATTTTTCTACAAATCTAGCCTTTACCCCTCATTTTAGAGGGTCCTCCTCGGGGGAGATTTCTTTTCAAGCTTTTCTGCTTGATATGGCAAAGTTACTTGCCATTTCTATACCTGGTAAAGAATCCCTACCGGGGAATTCAGAGACACTGCAATTCCCCTGGATTCCAAAGGAGGTGACCATGCTTCCTTTGCCTCAGATCTTACAAGATCTACTATTAAGAATGTGGGAAACTCCTTTAACGGTATCCCCACATTCTAAGACACTTGACACTATGTACAAGGTGCCACCTTCTCCAGGTTTTCAAAAGACTCAACTTCCTCATCATTCTATTGTTGTAGAATCAGCAATGAGGCATATTAAGAGTGCAAAGAAGCACTCTTCTTATCCGCCAGGTCGTGAGTCTAGGACTTTAGATGCCTTTGGACGTCGATGCTTCCAGGCATCCATGCTTTCAGCAAGAATTATCTCATATATTTTCTATATGGGATTATCTCTGGAAGAGGTCACAAAGAACTTAAAGTTTTTGAACCTTTTTCTTCCAGAGCATAAAAGAGCAGACTATTCCTTATTAGTCAATCATGCTCAAAATATATCTAGGTTCCTTAATCGTGCTTCCCTGGACTGTTTTGAGACTATTAGCAGAACTTCTGCTATAGCCATAGGAGCACGACGCATAGCCTGGCTCCAAGCTTCAGGCTTGGACAGATGGGTTCGGGAAAAGCTGGGAAATACTCCTTGTACTGGTGAAAATCTCTTCAACAAGGAGGCTTTATTTCCAGCTAATCAGTTGAGCACTGATATTGTTACTTTCAGAGGATTGTCAAAACTTTCCTCTATCCCAGCTAATAAAAATCTCCTAAAAACCTTTATTCCCCCAGGAGAAAAAAGTTTTATCCATCTTCTACCCATTCTACAGATGTTTCCAAAGATGGGCAACATCACACCAGGCTAAGAAAATCAAAACCTCAACAGGCTCAGAAAACCCAGCAATCGCAGGGTTTCTGATATTTTATTCATTTTTTCTGTGTGAGGTTTAAAACTTTTGAGTCTACTTCTTTTCAACAGAAGCATCTAAAATTCATCTCATCCATGCTGAGATATCAGTCATACATTGACTTAATCCTCGACTCTGGGCATGAATCTCTTGCTAGAAGAGAAATCTATTCTTCTAGCTCTAAGAGCTATTAAGGACTGTCATACCCCAGAGATAACAGGTTCCTCCTTTAAACAAAAGGAGGCTTAACAACTCACAACAGGGTGAGCTATACCCTTCACCTTGTCAGTTTACTGTACGAGTATATCTCATACTTTTAACTGCAAGGGGACCCTATCTCTTCAAAGACTTACCAAGTTGTAAGTCTTCTCAACTCTGTATTACTTCTATCCCTCTTAGCCCAGACATTCAGTCTCTAAGAGTTCTACTACTCAACTGGAGGGCTTATTCCCTAAGCCATAGGGTTTTCTTCAATACCTACTCCAGGAAGTAGTTTCCATACAGAGTTTTCTCCCCCTTGGCAGTTCATCATCTTCTCAGATATTTTTTTAAGGCGGACAGAACTTGGGTATCACTACTCCAAATTGTCTCTCGGTCCTCTCCAATCCATAGGACCTAACCTTTTATGCTGCCTTAATAACAGAATTTCAAAAGAGGTCCAGAACTCATTTGGACTATTCATTGTTGCAGGCTTCAGGCCTGTCTACTATTCTTAGCCACCTTCAAATTTCTTTGGCTTCAACAGAATAGGTTAGGTTGCACACTGGCAATTCAGCAGCCAGATCTAAGCAACCTACAACATGCTCTCTGCAATTCTACAACAAAGCTCTGCAACTGTGGGCCTTTGCCAGAGAGCCTCAGAGCTACTCCTAATAGGTAGCGACCAGATAGTTAACAAGGGTTTCAGCTGGTAGACCCTGCCAGTCATGCTCCTACATGACTGGTTTTTTCCTACTCTTACCATATTCCTTAAAATTTCCTTTTAAGAAAAGGGAACCAGGGTTTAGACCACGTGAAAGCGTAAAAATTGCACAATTCCCTGGTTTGTTCCACATCTCACTGGAACTTCCACATCAGGGATGCATTTTTTTCACTGCAGTTGGTCCTTATTCACTACTTTCCTTCTGATTCCTATACTTCATTGTAGCTTATGTTGAACAAGAAAACGCATGATACTCATATTGCCTTCATAAAGAGGCAAAACATGGTATCCCCTTATATTGCGTCTTTTTCTCTATTTGAAATTTTAGAAGGATCCAGACTTGCTGTCTTAAGACTAAGGATCTCCACTGCACTCATTCACGTTCATCTCGACACCTGGTTATTTCAGAGGCTAGATCTTTTCAAGAAGTCTAGTCCTATCCCTATAAGTGAAGAACATAATATCAGTTTTCCACGAAACCTCCTCTATAGTTCTTCCATGTTTAACCAGGCAGAGATTCTCCATCAATATTCTCAAGTAGGTCTTAATCCTTCTTGTTATTGCGTCAATCTCTATACAACATCTGACTTTGAAAGATCTTCAAGAAGTTGGGGCCTCAGCGCCTAGTACAATGTTTTTGTCTTTAATTGGAATAAAGGGGGTTTTAAAGACCTATCCCCTTTTTTCTACAAAGGGTATTTCTGCCTTTTCATCCAAACCAGTCAGATTATCTCCACTCTTTCCTAGGACCTTATTCTGCTCCAAGGACAAGAAGTTCAATTTTTTGGACCTTACAGAAGCTTTAGCTATTTCTCAAAAGTCCAACCTCATTGAACTCCCCCAGTACTTCTTCTGGGGTTAGTTCTGGCCATGAGGGCTTATCTCTTCCTGTATTGCAAAAATATATTTTTTTCCCTCTACTTCACATTGAGGGAATTTCTTTGAGGATAATGTGCTGGCTCTCAACCACAGATCCATATTACCCTCAAGTATTTTTGCAATATTTTTGAGTGACATCCACATTAGAAAATTGCAATTCAGTATTTTTCTAATATTTATGATTTACACAAGGACTCCCTTCTGAATACCTTGTTTAGTCAAGCTGTTCCACAGCACCTCTTTTATTCTTTTCTAGTTCAACTCCTACCCTCAATCCCTTGGATGCCTGAGGTTTTTGAGGACTAAGCATGGCCCATCTTTAGATTTGCAACATGCTGGGGCCTCCTCCAGGCATCTTAGCTTGGGAGTCCCCATATGTGAAGACTCATTCCTGCTTGTTCCTGGAGATAGCACAGTTACCTGTAACAGGTGATCTCTGGGAATAGCAGGAATAAGTCTTCACAACCCACCCACCTCCCCTAGGAGGAGTTCTCTCTCTCTCTCTCTTTTTCTCTCTAATTGTCTACTTCCCTCCTTCGGTCTCAGCTACAAACCCAACTGATGAGAGGGAAGTAAATGGGCGGGAAGGCAGCGCGCATGTGCGTGGGATGCTCCCAAAAGCTTTCTTTTTTGACGCTGGGGAGCGTTCCTGCGCAGGCTCCGTCGGTACCGACGTACCCATATGTGAAGACTTATTCCTGCTGTTCCCAGAGATCACCTGTTACAGGTAAGTAACTGTGCTTTCCCCAGAAGGGGCAACAACAAACTAGACAGAAAGACACAAGCTCAGAAGGCTCAGCAAACCAATGTTCCCTCTAATGTTCTGTAGGCTGTGTGCGTATAAAATATGAGCTTTGTGCAGCTTTTGAAGGAAGGTTACATTTTTGTGCGCTACATAATGACACTCAGAGTTATATACTTTAAAATTTGACTACAGGTCAGAATACAGTATGTACACCACATTAATTTTAATCAAATTAAATGAAAATAGATGATTACTAAATGAAGTGGGAAATTTCTAGTAATTACAATCATAACTTTTAAATTTTCAGACGTCTGTGTTTTCTATCAGAATCAGAGCCATAATTTTTGTGCGCTCTGTTGTAAAGTATGTGTGCTCTCTCGGCGAGGTGTGTGCGCGCGCACACGCGCACAGCTTAGAGGGAACAGTGCAGCAGACCCAGCCTCCTCAGGGTCTTTGACTGTTGTCTAGAGAACTTAGCCATTCTTCCTATTCTAAGCCCAGAACCTTTAAATATTCCAGACCATATCTGCCATTTTGCCAAAAGATGGCAACAAATCACATCAGAAGACTGGACTCTATCTATCGTGAGTCTGGGATACAAGCTTCATTTCTCAGCTTGCCCCCATCCACGCTAATAAAACAGTTCAGATTTCAACCACCGGTCTCAGACCTGTTGTGGCAAGAGGTCACCACTCTTCTGGCTCAAGGGGCTATAGAAGAATTTCCAGTGTCCCAGCAGGGCACAGGATTCTATTCCCCCTATTTTCTCATTCCAAAGAAGTCAGAGGGACTAAGACCAATCCTGGACCTCAGAGAACTGAACAAATATTTAGTCCGAGAAAGGTTCAAGATCTCCCTCGGCACACTTCTTCCATACCTTCACAAGCAAGATTGGCTATGTTCTCTAGATTTAAGGGATGCTTACATGCATATCCTTATTCATGCAGATCACAGAAAATTCCTTTGATTTCCCATCAAGGGAAGACATTTTCAATACAGGTTCCTTCCTTGCGGACTGGCCTCTGCTGCAAGGGTCTTCACAAAATGCATGGCAGTAGTAGCAGCATTTATGAGGACTCTAGGAATTTTTGTCTTCCCTTACTTAGACGATTGGCTCATTCGAGCACCTCAGCTCTAGAGTCAAGTCATGCTCTTTCCCGAGCAATGCACATACTGCAGTACTTGGGATGGATCATAAACCTTCCAAAGTTCCAGCTCACCCCATCTCATCCCTCGAGTTTATAGGGGCTCGCTTGGACACCCACAGCAGTCATAGGCTTTCCTGCCTCAGCCTCGCTGTCTGCGCATCATCGAACTAGCATCTCAAGCAGTGCTACAAACCTTCCTCACTGCCCGACAGATGCTTCGACTTCTAGGACACATGGCATCTACAGTCCATGTGATTCCTTATGCACACCTTCACATGTGAACGGCCCAGTGGATCTTAGCTTCCCAATGGTCCCAGGCCTCAGGATGCCTGTCGGACAAGGTCAGCATTACCACACGCCTGATTGCTTCTCTGCATTGGTGGCAATCTCTGGAAAACCTTACAGGCTCTCCTTTTCAGCAACCCCTACCTCAGGCTGTCCTGACGACGGATGCATCCAAGTTGGGTTGGGGAGCCCACTTGGGCGATCTGTCTACCCAGGTCTCTGGACCCACAGGAGGCTTCTCTTCAAATAAACCTCCTAGAACTAAGGGCCATTTCCAATGCTATTTGAGTCTTTTGCTTCCATCTTGTAAACAAAACATTTCTGGTGCAAACCGACAATCAAGTAGCTATGTTTTACCTAAACAAACAAGGTGGAACAGGCTCTCTGCAATTATGCAATAAAGCTTTGCAACTGTGGGCCTTTGCCAGAGAGCATCACATTCATTTATTGGCAGTATACCTTCCAGGCATTCAAAACGTTTGGGCGGACAGGCTCATAACTTGTAGCCATGCTGTAGTATTATATCTGTAAATAGACTGTAAATAGTTTCCCCTGTTATCCAAGTTCCTTCCCTTGTTATCTGTAAACTCATGCATGTTATTGTACTGAGACTTTTTGTTCTATGTGAACCGCGCTGATGCCGAATAGTGCGGTATATAAGAGAATGTAAATAAATAAAATAAAAATAAATAAATGTTGCCACATGAGTGGTCTCTCCACTCATATCACTGTGCTCGAGTATTTCAAGTCTGGGGAACACCAGACATAGACCTCTTTGCAAGTCCACAGAATGCCAAACTTCCCTGGTACTGTTTCAGACTTCCAGCTCAAAATTGTCAGGCGAGGGATGCATTCCTGCTCCATTGGGGCCAGGATTTTCTCTATACCTTCCCACCAATTCCCCTAATTCCCAAAACCTTATTCAAACTCCAGAGAGACAGAGGTCGCATGATACTCATAGCTCCCTGTTGGCCAATGCAAACATGGTATCCTCTTCTCTTAGGTCTCTCTCAAGCCACTCCTCTGGAGTTGGGGAGTGCTCCGGATCTTCTGTCCCAGAACAACGGATCCCTACTGCACCCCAATCCCCAGTCCCTTCATCTCAAGGCCTGGCTGCTCAAGGCATAGAATTTCAAGATCTAGACCTTTCACAACAAGTGAAGGATATTCTTCTAGCTTCCATAAAACCTTCCACAAGGCGTTCTTACGCTTTTAAATGGAAGAGGTTCTCAGTCTGGTGTTCCCAGAGGGGACTTAATCCCCTCTTGGTACCAGTAGAGTCCCTTCTGGACTATCTCCTTCATTTATCAGCTTCTGGTCTCAAGACCAATTCTGTTAGAGTCCTTCTTAGTGTTATTGCTGCATCTCATAAACCCTTCGATGGACAACCAATTTCCTCTCATCCTCTTGTTTCAAGATTTATGAGGGGTCTCCTTTTAACAAAACCTCCCATCAAACCTCCTCCGGTGGCATGGGATCTAATCTTGTTCTGGGTCAACTCATGAAGCCACCCTTTGAACCTTTAGCTACTTTGGAGCTAAAGTTTCTTTCATGGAAAGTCATTTTCCTAATTGCTATCACTTCTGCAAGACGCATTAGTGAACTGCAAGCTTTAGTGGCTGACCCGCCTTATACGAGGTTTCATCATGACAAAGTAGTCTTGAGGACTCATCCTCATTTTATGCCAAAGGTGATATCACCTTTTCATTTAAAGCAATCGGTTTATCTCCCAGTCTTCTTTCCTAGGCCTCATGCCTCCAGCGCGGAAAGAAATCTTCATACCTTAGATTGTAAATGAGCCCTGGCTTTTTATCTTCACAGAACTCAGCCATTTAGAAAGTTTTCTCAGCTTTTTCTGGCTTTTGACTCTAGTCATTTAGGACTCCAGTCACTAAGAGAACTCTCTCTAAGTGGATTGCAGACTGTTTTTCCTTTACCTATCAGAGTAAAGGAATCCCTCTTGAAGGCCATGTCACGGCTCATAATGTTAGAGCCATGGCAGCCTCAACACCTAATCTTCGTTCAGTTGCTATTGATGAGATCTGCAAAGCAGCAACTTGGGCGTCTGTACATACTTTCACTGCCCACTATTGTTTAGACAAGGACTCCCGTCGGGATGCCTTGTTCGGTCAGGCTGTTCTACAGCATCTCTTCCATTCCTAGATCAACTCCTTCCCACCATCCACTCTTGGATGCCTGAGGTCCCTGGAGGAATCATGGTCCATCTTACTTAGATCCGCAACATGCTGGGGTCATCCCTAGGCGTTTTTAGCTGGGGAGTCCCCATATGTGAAGACTACATTCCTGCTTGTACCTGGAGATAGCATAGTTACTCACCTGTAACAGGTGATCTCCGGGAACAGCAGGAATAAGTCTTCATAACCCACCCACCTCCCCTAGAAGTTGTCTTTCTCTCTCTTTCTATTTTTCTTCTACTTCTCTCCTTTGGTCTCAGCTTTCAACTCAACTGAAGTGAGAGAGGTAGTTGGGCGGGAAGGCAGCACGCATGCGTGGTGGGATGCTCCCAAAAGCTTTCCTTTTGGACGCTGGGGAGCATTCCCACACAGGCTCCATTGGTGTCGATGGTACCCATATGTGAAGACTTATTCCTGCTGTTCATGGAGATCACCTGTTATAAGTGAGTAACTACGCTTTTCAAGAAGCATCTCATCAATGTACTTCTCACTGTCTTGAATGCTCCTCAGCGTTTCATGGCGTAACCGGAGGACAAGCCTTGGGTCGAGGACTTTGAGATCCTCCAGTATGAGGCTGCTCCAAAGGTGACACTGACGGTGCTGATTCCTCCCATCCTGGAGCAATTTCTGTTGAGGATGTAGGAGACCCCGGTGACAGTGCCATTCGTGAGCCAGTGACTCAATTCCCAGTATCGAGTTGTCAAGAGCCCTGGCTTTCAGAAGAGACAGCTGCTTCACAACTTCATGGTGGTGGAGTCAATCTTGCGTCGAATAAAAAGTCAAGACTCACTCCTCAGTGCCCCCCTGGTAGGGAGGCCTGCGCCATGGACAGATATGGCAGAAAATGCTACGAGGGCTCGAAGCTTGTGGCCCACATCCAGGCTTACCAGCTATAAATGGGCATGTACCTGAGGGACCTAGCAAAGGAGCTCACTGGGTTCTCAGCTGGACTGGCAACTGAATATTGAGCACTTTCGGACCCTCATCTCTAGGGTCAAGGAATGCTCCAAATTCGACTCGAGTGGCCTTGGCTTTGAGTCAGTGGCTCGTGTAGCTGCGGTGGGCATCAGTGCCCACCACCTGTCTTGACTACAGTACTCGGACTTGGAGCAGTGGGTGAAGGAGAAACTGGCCGATGTCCCCTGCCAAGGGGAGAACCTCTTCTGCAAACCCATGACCGACAAAACGGCTGAGTTGAAGTCAGGGTTCATGGCCAGGACTAGGCTGTCTCAGAAAACGGCTGACCTTTCCCATCAGAAGGCTTTGGGGAAAAAGCCCTTTCGCCCGAAGGTAAAAAAGGTTTATGGAAAATACCCCCTATCAGGCTCCCCCATCAGGGTCAGCAGGCCAAGGACAAGGGCACGGTCCCCATAAGCAGAAAGCCCCAAAACCGAAACAGCACCCCAGCCACAGCCCGGAGGGGGTGCTTTTGACTCCTTGGAACATAGCCCATCTTTCCCCAGAGGGCCAGGGTCTTAAGGCACACGGGAGGATGTCTGATCTACTTCATTTACTTCTGGCCGGGCATCACCACTGACACCTGGGTGCTGTAGGTGGTACAGGAAGATTACCTTCTGCACTTTTGACCAGACACCACCTCCTTTCTTCCCATGACCTCCCTGCACAGAGAGCTCTTGCAGAAGGAACTCGTCCCCTTCTTGAGGATCGGGCGATTGAGCCAGTTCCTCATCCCCTCTGGGGTGTGGGGTTCTTCTCCTGGTGCTTCCTCATCCCAAAAAAAAGACAGGCGACTTTCGGCCCATCCTAGATCTGCGGAACCTAAACCACTTTCTGGTCAAGGAGAAGTTCAAGATGGTTATCCCTTGGAATATTTCTGCCCTACCTCCTGCAGGGAGATTGCCCTATGCTCCTTGGATCTCAAAAAATGCCTATACCCACATTCTGATCCATCCCCGGCATGGTCAGTGCCTCCGTTGCATCATCGGCGGCTGCCACTACCAGTACATGGTGCTCTCCTTCGCCCTCTCCTCGGCCACCCAGGAGTGTTCATCAAAATTGCCTGGTGGTAATCGCAACTCAACTCCATTTACTGGGAGTCTCCGCCTTTCTCCCCTATCTGCAATACTGGCTTCTGAAAGCCAGCTCCCCAGAGGTGCTACATCCATGCAGCCCACCGCACAATAAGCGTGCTGCAACTGCAAACTCAACTTCTCAAAGGTAACATCTGCTCCTGACCCAGCGCTGGGAGTTCAAATCGGAGCCCGTTGTGAATGGACCTTCCTCCCTCTAGACCGGGCACAGCGTTCCATGGTTAAATCCTAGCAAGAGAAATACAGGATCGCTCATCGTGGACATGGCCTCGACAGTTCACATAACCCCGCAGGCCCTTCTCCGGATTGTGACAAGCCCAGTGTAATGCAGGCCATGCCATGGGCTCGATTGGATGTTGGAGTCCGGAACACCCAGCCTCAGGTGGCCATTTTTCCGCTAGGTGGCGAAACTGGACAGAATCTTATGGCCGCCCTACCTTTTCCACTGTCCCATTGTTTTCTGACCACAGAAATGCCTCCAAGCTTGGCTGGGGAGGCCCACTAATACAGTCCTATAGTTGCAGGGTGCCGGGACTCAGGGAGGACCAGTGCCCTCCAGATATCAACCTCCTGGAACTCAGAAAGCTGTGACAAATGCCCTTCTGGTGTTCCAGACCCACCCTGGGGCCAGGTTGTGCCCATTTATATGGACAAACCAAGTAGCAATGGTTTTACATCAACAAGCAAGGGGGAGGAAAATGGGCTCGTACCCCATCTATTGGGAGGTGGTTTGCCTGTGGACCTTTGTCCTCTGGAGAAGGACATGATCGTCCGGGCGGTGCTACCCAGCCTGGGCCCAGTGACAATCTGCTTGCATATGGACTCAGCGAGCGTCCTTCAGAGTCGCATGAGTGGAGCCTCAGCCCAGTGATGGCCAACTCATCCTTTTGAGATTGATGACCCCAACGTTTGTCTCTCTTCACTAGTCTCGAGACTGCGCAGTTGCTGTGCTTTCTGCTCCCTGAGGCTGGCCCCAGAATGGTGTCGGCAAACGTCTTTTTCCTGTCTTGGTCCGGGAGCTTGCTCTATGCATACCTGCTACTCCTCTGGTTCCAAAGACTTTGCTCAAGGTTGTCAGACCATAGGCTTTTTCCATAAATTCTCATTGCCCCTTGGTGACCCCGGCAGCAGTGGTGCCATCTTGCTCTTGCAGAGCTGTCCCGAGTTGCTCCAATATCCCTAGGGCCAGGCCCCATACTTGCTTTTGCAGGAGTAACTGGACCCTTCTTCATTCCAATCTTTCAGTCCTATGCCCTGATGGCTGGATGCTGAAAGGCTAGCCATAGCGCACCTCTACCTCTCCCGGGGGTGGGTTGAGGACATCCTATTGGCATCTATCACAAAGCACAACGCCCCAAAAGCCACTTGCCTTTCGTGGTCGAGGGGTTGTGCGTGGTTGAGGATTCCTTCTTCTATCACTTCTATGCAGCCTTTTCTTCGTAGTGTGGCTTCTGGGAAGTGTAAGTACTGCTAAAATATGTTTGGTGCTTTAAGTAGAAGGGTTTGTAGTTGAGGTAAAACCGAGGGTAAGGCTTGTAACAGAAAGTTTATTTCCATAACACAAAAACCCAAAAGCAGGTTCAAAAGGTATCATTTTACGAGGAGTTATAATTGTAGGATTTGCTTAAGGTACAGCAAATACTGGCAAATAAACCAAAACGAAATTCAGAAATGGCTTTTAAAGTCCTCTTACTACATTGAAGAAGTATTGCCCTTAGAAACTAGGCTGCCACTTTCCTTTTTAGATTCCTTGTTAAACAAAGAGCATAAAGAAAAATTCAAGCTTAATTCAAGCTTATATTACGTCTACAGCAGTTTGGCTTTCTGCCAGCCTCAAAACCCCTCTCTAGGATGGCATTTCTAAACGGTGAAACCAAACTTAGAACAAAACAAACCAGTTCCAAGCTGTTATTCAAAACTCTTAGCACGGCTTTTTAATATAAGGGAGAGGAGCAACGGCAAAAAACTCTTATAGCAGCTAACTTGGCTTTTCTTTGCCGTTGCACAGTTCAAACGCAAGGTGACAAACAAGCATGAATCAGAGCTTCCTGATCAGGCTTCCGTTGCAGGAACAATTTCCCTTTTAAAACAATCATACAGGAATTTACCTTCCTACACTGGCTTTGTCCAATATGGTTCATTTCCAAGGAGGAATTACTTCTTTCAGGGCTAGTCTTTCCTCAAAAAGACCTCTTGTCTAGAGCTTGGCATAGAGAGCAATCCATAAAGCAATCTTCATTCTCCCCCCAACTCCTGACACTGGTTCTCCTAACTGCATGGGTTTCTGACTCACCGACCTGGTCAGACTGATAAGCTGACAACCTCTCTGGTGGTAGTCTGAGTTCCACTTCCTGGCCCCAACCTCTGTTGGCCAACCTGTTGCAGGGAATTCGAGCTCTCGTCAGCTCTGGGCTAAGCTCAGCTCTTCTCCCAAGAATGCAGCTCCTTCTCTCAGCCTGTCCCTCTAGCTGCATCCCACCAGCTGTTCTCCTTCTCGTCTCCCTCTCTCTGCAGAATCTAACCCAGGCTTATACCTCCAGGATTCTAACCCCACCTCTGTCTTTCCCAGGGTGTTGGTAATCCCCTTGCCTTTCTGGTATTAGAATTAATCAGTGCACTTGTTAAACGTAAGGGCTTTGGTCCCTCGTGCTTGGCAATCCCTCTTGCTTACTTTATCAGTCACTGTGTGAAACTTGTTCCAGCTGGGGTTTTTTCTGTCTTTGAAACCTGGCTGTGGCTTTTCTCTCCCCGGCACTCCTAGAATCGGTGGGGGAAAAACACCCTTAACTAGGGTTGAATTCATTATGACTTCTCACCACCTCCCCCACTCTCAGGATCAGCTGACTTTGCCACGCATCACATAAGGACTCAGCATACATATATGCCTTCAAATGGGTTTAGATTCTCTGTCTGGTGCACAGGACAAGAATCTGCAACCATTTTCTCTTTAGCTTGGTGCAGGGCATCCTGTAATATTTTCTGAACCTATCCCAGACGAATCTTAATGTCCCAAACTCCATCAGAGTACACCTCAGCACCCTAGCGGCACCCACCATCACCACCTTGTCGATGGCCCAGCCCATCTCTGAGCACACCCTTGTGGGCTGTGCTTCATAAAGAGGTTTCTCGCTCTTTGCAACCCCTTCTGCTGGTGAGCGTGGGACCTAAATGTTGTTCTCAGGAAGCTGATGCCTCCCCCTCCTTTTTGAGGCCTCTGACTACGTGCCATTTCCAAATTCTTGTCATGGAACAGTAGTGTTCCTGGGAAGCACTCACTTCAGCCAGGAGTTAGTGAGCTGCAGGCATTGGTGGCCTGTTCCCCTGCACACACAGCAGGTTCCACAAAGACAGGGTTGTTCTCCTGGATTCACCTGAAATTTCTGCCTGGGGGTGTTTCCGCCTTTCCCATGAACCAGGAGGTGGTCCTTCCGCACTTTATTCCCCAGGCCTCACACATCTACGAGTGGGGACCTCGTTACCACACCTTGGATGGAGGAAGAGGGTGCTCATGTCCCTCCTACCTTCAGTGAACACAGCCTCATCGCTGCTCGTTGTAACTGTTTGTCCTCCTATGACAGCCATCAGGCTTGGGGTTGTGGTCTCTAAGTATAAGCCCTATCTATCTGGGTGGCAGACTACTCTCTTTCACCTGTGAGAAGGCTGTATCTATCTCCCTGCAGTGTCATGTTTACTCTGCCCATTAATGAACGTGCCATGGCGGGCCTCGGTGGCTCAACCTGGCACTCAATCCCTCTGCTGGACCATCTGCACCGGCCCAACCACCTGGTCTTTCAGTCTCACATACCTTCACAAGCGCACTACTCTTGGAGGAGAGCTCATAGTGTGATAGCGCCCTTCTCCAGGCAGTAACTTTGTCACCTCTGTGGGGAATAGTGCAACCTCCTTCTCTCCAGCCCTTTGTTGCTAGGCTACTGGAGAGGTGATCCCATATATCATGTGTTCGGGGCTGCATTCACTGGATGTCTCGAGCCATTCCACGCGCTACCTTGCTGGCCCTTCACGGTTCTCCTTTTGAGCCACCTGTGGCCTCCTACAGGTTTTTTCGGTAAACCTGTAACCTTTGAGCAGGTCCCATATCTTGAGTAATGACTTCCTGCTTGTTTCCTGGGAGAAGGCGTAGTTGCTCCCTCTGTCAACAGGTGTGTGCCCCGGGGAAAACAGGAATTAATCTTTGCAATCCTCTCCGTCCTCCCCGTGGGAGTTTTTTCTTTTTATGCTTGATTAAGCGATGTCATCCTACTGAGGTAAGATTGTACCCTTGGGCAGGAAGGTGAGCGCGGGATGTGCTGTCTAACTCCCAAAGGCTTTCTTTGAAAGCTGCAGAGTGAATCAGCGCTGGGCTCCGTGTTGCCAATGTCACTCCATTGGACTGATGCAGGGAATATAAAAGTTTACGATCTCTCGTTCTATCTGTATTTGGTGCTCTTAAGGTCTTGTGTACCATTTCATTATCCACAGTAAATTTATCAGAGGTTTTATGTCTGTGCAAAGGGAGAGGGGTAAAAAAGTAGAATTAGGTTGCATTAGGGTGTCGTCTTCTACCTGTCATAGTCTTTGGTGAGGGGGGAGCCCAGATAGAAATATAGATGGAATTGAATTAGTGAATAATATTGCCAGAAAAAACCGTGTATGTTTGTTCTTTCTCTGCCTTACCGCAGAAGAGAGTAAACACACAGTATTGACTGGTGACTGAGCCTCCCTCCCCTTCTCCAGTACCCCCCGTAGGTAGGGGTTAAGGAGTTTAAGTTCCTTCTTTAAACCCAATGTTCTGCTACTTCCTGGAGCAGTGCCTCGTAGGGAAATGTTAGTTTATCCACCAGTTTCAAATGAAGAGTAGTGGTGACTCAGAATGTTTCAGCCAAGCAAAAAGGGATTTTTTTCCCCTCCCGGAGTTGGGACTTTCAACAAGGATAAAAAAGGTAACACCAACCATATCTGCTCTCTTGGCAGCAAAAAAGGACAAACATAAGATAGCTTCCCTTCAGCGTGAAATCAACATTTTTCTTTCCAGCAGGTTTGACAATTCAGCACATGGTTTCATATAGCTCTGTTTCCTCCCCTCACAGTCCCCCCGCTTGTACTTTTCTGCACCATAAATTCCTAAACATAAAGATATTATCGGTTCCGATAAAGTAATCGTGGCCCCCCCCAATCCATTTCTTCTGTGGGATAATTCATACAAGGTGGTTCTGTGTCCATAAGTTCCACCTCTGAGCGAGGAGTAGTTTGGCCAGTTCTTTCTAGGGCCGCGCCCTTTTCTCCAACCCTGGGACTTTCACATACATTCACGGGTGTAAGTATTGCATGTAAAGCCAGTAACGTAGCCCCCCAATCTTCCAGGCTGTTAAATTCACACTGGCTTCCTGTAATCCCAGCCCTTGGGCTTGACCTGGGGACCTGGGCGGTGGAGGCATTCCTCTGAGGTTTAAAAATACCGGTTGGCTCCCTGCTGAACCTGTGTGAGGCAGTTTCCAAATGCCTTCCTGGCTGCTTGTAATCCAGTGTATGCTTAAGCTGGTATGGTCCTGGTCTGAGCCTTCGATAACCCTCAGCCGGAGCCTCTGACCGCCATTCAGCTGAAAACCCTTTCAAACTTCGGAAAGGAGTCTGCTTTCCATCTACTCCTCCTCCACATATCTGGCATGCTGGAGCCTCCTTATTAGGAGACAGCCTTCCGGCGGTAGGGCCTGGCT